>BQMB01001234.1:0-42494 GCA_027943415.1 Closterium sp. NIES-67 | reverse complement strand
GGCAGATCCGGGTATACTCTGGAACGTTTCCTGTCAATGTCCGGGTTCAGTCCCGGGATTTTCTCCACAAATGCTCTCGCGAAAAGTTCCTGGATTCTACAAAGGGAACAACGTAAGAGTACTGCGCTCAGCTCTTATACTTCTACTTCTTGAACTTCCTTGCTAGGGCTGATGTGCCCTGGGGAAGGGAATGGCGGGGGGCTCAGTGGGGTAGTGTGAGAAGTTTTAGTATCCGTGTTTCTCAAAACCGAACATGTCACTTCACGTGTTCTGGTCAAAATGTACCCGTCAAATCAGGATTCATGAAAACTGAACACGTCGCAATCCGATTTCGGTGAAACAATCACCCGTTATTTGGCCAAAATATGGGTAAATACCCGCAAAACATAAGCCCTGGTTCCAACACGCTCCTATATTGAGGAAAAATGCTACCGAATCCGATAATGGTCACATCACAGTGTTAGGGGTCAAATGTAATCAACCAAACGTGCTAAGCAACAACCTAAACATATTCAACTCCCGTTGTTTTCATAGTTGCACAAACAAGGTTACAGCATGCACGGCTACACTGACTGAAAGTTCGTCAAACAACTGCTGACCAGTGCACTGTTTAAACTCTGCAATGCTGGATGTTGGCACGATACTGGTATCGTCCGATGCATTTGCGCACCTCCGAAGCACACATCAAAATGTGCCTCCTCCGAAGTGTCCATAGTGTATGCACACCTCGCCAGTACCCGTCTTGTAGAGTGCTTTAGATCTACTAATGGCAACAGCATTGTCCGTGTTGTAGTCCGTCTTCTCCTCTTCTCGCGTCACTCCATATTGTCACTGTCAACTTTTACACATGATTGTATGTAGAAGTTATAGGCGAGATAGGTTTGTGTTCTTAGGGGGTACAACTCCAACCCTAGATCTCCCTTGATCTCCCTTGTTTCTAGTCATTCTCGTATTCTAACTGTCAACTTATACATATGTTGCTATTTAGAAGTTAGAGGCTAGATAGGTGTATGTTCTTAGAGGGTACAATCCGAACACTATATCTCCCTTGCTCCCACTTGTATTGATCATTCTTTTCATGCTGACATGGTATCATGAGTAGGTAGGTCCACCCACCCGCTTCCGCCCTGCGCCCTAGCCTACCGCGCCTCACTAGCCCCTCACGCCTTAGCCGCCCCTCGCGCCGTCACCGGCCCCTCGCGCCCCAGCCGGCCCCTCGCGCCCTAGCTGGCCCCTCGCGCCCTAGCTGGCCCCTCGCGCCCTAGCCGGCTCCTCACGCCTTAGCGGGCCCCTCGCGCCCTAATCGGCCCCTCGCACCGTCGCCGGCTCCTTGCGCCTTAGCGAGCCCCTCGCGCCCTCGTCGGCCCCTCGCGCCGTCGCCAGCCCCTCGCGCCCTCGCTGGCCCCTCGCGCCCTCGCTGGCCCCTCGCGCCCTCGCTGGCCCCTCGCGCCGTAGCCGGCCCCTCGCGCCCTAACCGGCCCCTCGCGCCCTAACCGGCCCCTCACGCCCTAGCCGGCCCCTCGCGCCTTCGCGGGCCCCTCGCGCCCTCGTCGGCCCCTTGCGCCCTAGCCGGCCCCTTGCGCCCTAGCTGGCCCCTCACGCCTTAGCAGGCCCCTTGCGCCCTAGTCGGCCCCTTGCGCCCTAGCTGGCCCCTCGCGCCCACGCTGGCCCCTCGCGCCCTAGCTGGCCCCTCGCGCCCTCGCTGGCCTCTCGAGTAGCAGACCGCCCCTTGCGCCCTAGCCGGCCCTTCGCACCGTCGTCGCACCTAGCCGGCCCGTCGCACCTAGACGGCCCCTCGTGCGCCCGCCTGCCACCTCCCCCGCTCCTGACGCGCCCTCCTGGCCACTAGCGCTCCACCGGCCCTTCTCGCCTCACCGGCCCTGCACGCCTCCGGCCCTCCTCGGCCTCCTGCCCTATTTCCCCGCTAGAGCACCCTACCGCCAAGCCGCTTAGCCGCCGTGCCGCTGTGGCGCTGTGCCGCTGTCACACTGTGCGATGGCGGATGCTGTTCTTCACCTGGACGCGGAGGGGCACGCGATCGACTTCGCCGCCTGGCTCGTCGACCTCCGCCGGCACCTGACATGTCAGCCAGGATGGGCACCTGACATGTCTGCCAGGATGGGCACTCCCTGGCTATCCATGTTGATGGCATGCTTCCCCGCCCCTTTGCACCTGATACCCTCCCTGCTGACCCCACCACTGCTGAGAGCGAGGCCTTTGCTGCTGCTGCGCTCGCTCGCGCTGTCTAGGATTCTTGCAATGCTGTAGTGCAGCTTGCCATTAGTTATGCACTTCCCTTGTCTGAGCGTCCGCGCTTCACCGCTATCGTGAACGCCAAGGACTTTTTCGCTGCAGTAGTTGAGCGCTACTGCACACTTGCTTCCACCTCTGCTGGCCGCTTGATCCTCCCCATGCTCTTCCCTGATCTTTCCGCTTTCCCCACTGCCGCTGACCTCGCTACTCACCTTTGTGCACTAGAGACTAGCTACCACGCTGCTAGCACTACCGCCCAGCTCACTGCCTTCCCCCCACCTTTCTGCGCTACCCTGTACCTCATTGCCATGTGCCTGCCTGACCGCTTAGCCTCTGCCCGCGACCACTTCCTTAGTTAGCACCCTGTCCACCTCACCCTGACCGCCTTTGTCACTGCACTGTCTGAGATAGAGACTCGACATCGCACTATCGCTTAGTCGAGTGGTGTTGCGGCAGTCCCTATCTTTCAGGGCTGTGCTCCCTCCCAATGCACGTACGCTAACATCTACGCCGCAGTTGCCATGACTGCCCCTGCCACTGAGATAGCAGCTGCGGCTTACCCGCAGCAGCGCCAGTGCTTGGGCAGCCATGGCCCCAAGGGAGGACGTGGTGGTGGCGCTGGTGGTGGTGGTGGTGGCGACGGGGACAGTGGTTCTGACGAGGGGGTTGGAGATGGTGTCCAGGAGCAGCAGAAGTCGTCGAAGTCGCAGCAGCAGCAGTCGCAGACGCAGCAGCAGCAGCAGCAGCCACCGCAGTAGCAGCAGCAGCCGTGGGCTTGCGTCCCGCCGAGGTGGCCAGGAGCCCCAGGAGGTGGTGGTCGCGGTGGTGACCCTCGCAGCTCGGCGTCCACCGGTGGCTTTGGTGTTGTGAGCTGCCAGTACCAGCTCCAGACCAGGCCTCTCCGAGGCACGGTGTGCCGTCATCCGCACCCAACCACCAGCTGCTTCCGGTGCCTCGACGGCCTCTTCCGTCGCCGCTTCGGTCAAGCCCCGGACCTCCCTGACTAGCCAGTCTGCTGCGCCACAGTGTGCCTGTGTTTGACATAGACATGGATCAGATTAGTTCTGCCCTATATTCTCTGTATGTTGACACTTTGATTGTTTCCGAATCTTATTACCATGTGTTCTCTAGCTTAGGTGTAGCACCTGTGTGTAGTCCAGATTCCCCTGCTGCGTCAGGCGTAGGACAGCTTGCCTTGTCTAGCCTAGGCTCTACACTTGCTCCTCCTTCGATTGCCACTACGGCTTCGCTATCCTTCACTCTTGACTCCGGTGCGTCAGCCTGCTTCTTCCACGACCACGCCACCCTCATGCTGCTTGCCGCGCCTGCCGCTGTCGCACTTGCCGACCCCTCCTCTGGTCCTGTCGTTGCTCGCAGTTACACTACCCTTCCCTGTCCGGCGGTTCGCTCGGGTTCCCTTACACCTGCACATCCCTTCGTTCTCCAGGAACTTAGTTGGTGTCGGCTGTCTTCAGGGCCTTGGCGTCACCACTACGTTCCCTGGTCACGAGCGGTATGCGGTCGGTACGCGGTCTGCCCCACTTGCGACATTCCCCTGGGACCCAGTGTCAGGCCAATGACGCTGGATACTGCTCCCCCCCCCCTGGTGGGCGCGCCCTCCTCCTGTCCTGCGTCCACCCAGGTTGCTCCGGCTTGCTCGTGTCGGTTGCTCACTCACCCGTCGCTTCTGTGGCACCACCGCCTAGGTCACCCCGCGCTCCCGCGTCTGTGTCACATGTCTCAGCACGGTCTCGTCCTAGGCCTCCCTGCATCGCTCCCTGCCCTCCCTCCCTCGCATGCGCCACCGTGCACGCCTTGCGTCGAGGGCCAGCTGCGCCATGCTCCTCACTCCTCCTCACTCCTCCTCGCTTCGCCCTGCAACTGCACCCTTCCAGACCCTGCACTTGGACGTCTGGGGCCTAGCCCCCGTCCTTGGACTGCGTCGTAAGCGCTACTTTCTAGTGATCGTCGACAACTTTACGCGCTACATCATGGTGTTTCCCCTAGAGCGGAAGGCCGACGTGCCTGACGTTCTTATCCCGTGGGTCGTAGCTGCACGCCTCCACCGCGGTCTCCCTGTGCTATGACTCCACTCCGACCATGGCGGCGAGTTCGCTTCTGGTCGGTTGGGACAGTTATGTCGTGCGGAGGGCATCACCCAGTCATACACCCTACCAAACTCCCCGCAGCAGAATGGGGTCACTGAGCGACGCATCAGCTTGGTCATGAAGGTGGCTCGTACCTCCATGATCCATGCCGGTGCACTCCATTTTCTGTGGCTGTTCCCCCTTCGCTACGCCGCTCACCAGCTTAACCTCTGGCCGCGCTCCCAACGGCCGCAGGTTTTGCAGACCCTTCTCTGGACCGAGGTTCCTGGTCACGTGTTTGTATTCCACGTCTGGGGCTGCCTCGCTCACGTTCGTGCCTCTGGCACGGACAAGCTCACTGCCCGCTCTGTCCCTTGTGTCTTCCTCGGTTGCCCCCTTGCCTCGTCTGACTGGCACTTTTACCACCCGCCGTCTCACCGCTTCTTTCACTCCCGTAACGCCACTTTCGATGAGTTTGTCTCCTTTTACCACCGCTTTCCCCACCGAGGTCTGGTTTCCCCCCCCCCTGTTTCTGGTTCCCACTCCCCCGGTCGCCCCTGCTCACCTCCCTCCTCATCTTGCTCCGTCTGGTGTGTCTCACTTCACTCCCCTCCCGTCGGTTGTCCCAGCCGAGTAGTCGGTTGACCCTGGTGGCCCCGCGGTGTAGTTTGCGCCACCTGTCCTTCCCCCGGTGTCTCCTCCACCCTCATCGTCGTCGCCTCCATTGCAGTCGTCGCCGCCGCCGCCGCCGCTGCGGTCGCAGCAGCCGCAGCCGTTCGTGGACTCTGGGGGTGCTGGCGTTGAGGAGGGTGCTAGTCCTGGGGTTCCTGTTGTGGCTAGACCCGACGGGCTCGGGGGTTGCACCAGTGTTGGAGAGGGTTCTCGCTCTGGGGGTGCTTGTTCTGGGGGTGCTGGAGTTGAGTGTTCTGGAAATGACCGTAGTGCAGCTGGTGGTCCAGGTGTCGGCGTCGAGCAGCAGTAGCCGCAGTCGCCGACGATGTCCACCCTTCACCTGCTCGGCCTTCCCTCCCCCGACCACTCGCCCGCGCCTCCCCCGCTGCCTCCTCCCCTTCCTATCCACGGTCTTGTGTTTCCTTCGCCGGACTCGTCCGCGACACGTTTCCCACCTAGATCCCCAATTGTTTCTCCTCCTCTGTCTCCTAACGGGACGCCTCCGTCTCACGTCTTGTCTCGCCATCCCTCTCGTGCTCGTCTTGTCTCTCCTGTTCAACGTTTTGCTTCGTTTCCACATGTCTCGTCCTCCCCTCCTGCCTTCGCCTCCTCCGTCGTTGCTCGCTGTCGCGCCTCCCCCTCTGTCTGACTACCTTCGTGCTACTCGTCCTCTTGTTCCTTGGGTCCTTGCCTCCCTCGTTACCGACCCGTCTGTTCCTCTCTCGAGTCTTGACGCTCTTGTCGCTGCAGTAGCTGACTTCGCCTCTTCTCGCCGCCTTGACTACGCCACTGCTCTGGTTTCTGACCCTGCTCGCCCTCCGTCCGACGGGGGTGCTCCTGCCCTTGGCAGTGACGTCCTAGAGGACAGGCAGTACGAGCTTGCTTTCCTGTCCGAGGCTGCTCCCCATCTCTGTTCCATGCTGCTAGTCCCTGAGGGTGACCCAGACTCCATTGACATCACGACCCCTCACACCTACGCTGACACACCTGCACTGACCAGGGAGAGCTGCGCCGCTACCTTGGCCTGCAGATCTCCAGGGACAGAGCAACGCACACTAGGGCTTATGTTATCAGGGCATTTGCACTGACTTGACTAAAATTCTAAGGTAGTTTTCAGACCAACCCTGATTTTCTCCGGGTTGTTTTTTGCCCAGCCCTGACAAAATCTGGGAAGTTCGTCAGGCAACCCTGGAAAATCCGAGGAGATTTTCGGGTGACCCTGATTTTTCCACTACTTGCACCCTCCCTCCCCCGGCGCCCCTCCCTCCCCTCACCCCATATCTCGCACACTCCTAACACCCGTCATTCTTCTAGGACCTGCCTACAAGGCAACTTGTTGGGAAGGAGTACTCCCCTTATACCCCTAGAACTAGCGCGAATCCAATGTGACGCAGAGCTTGGAACAACCTCAAGTAAAATCCGTGGAAATGTGCGCTCGTTGAGCACTTTTTCTGCTGGCCCTGAAAATACAGAGCAGTATAGCTTCGGACCCTGGGTTTTCAGGGTGAAATTTGAAGGGAGCTCTGAGCGTTAGAGCTGTTCAAAAACCAAACATAAGCCTTGACGCACACCATCACTCTTACACAGCCACACTTGGTGCACCATGTCCTTCAGAGGTTCGGTCTTCAGTTCTCCTCCGCACAGCCTACACCTCTGTCAGTAGACCACAGGCTCTCAGCTCCAGTTCTCGAAGAGTCAACAGAGCCCAGTGGTCCTTACGCAGAGCTGGTGGGTTGCCTTATGTACTTGATGTACATACCGCTCGTGACCAGGGAACGTAGTGGTGACGCCAAGGCCCTGAAGACAGCCGACACCAACTAAGTTCCTGGAGAACGAAGGGATGTGCAGGTGTAAGGGAACCCGAGCGAACCGCCGGACAGGGAAGGGTAGTGTAACTGCGAGCAACGACAGGACCAGAGGAGGGGTCGGCAAGTGCGACAGCGGCAGGCGCGGCAAGCAGCATGAGGGTGGCGTGGTCGTGGAAGAAGCAGGCTGACGCACCGGAGTCAAGAGTGAAGGATAGCGAAGTCGTAGTGGCAATCGAAGGAGGAGCAAGTGTAGAGCCTAGGCTAGACAAGGCAAGCTGTCCTACGCCTGACGCAGCAGGGGAATCTGGACTACACACAGGTGCTACACCTAAGCTAGAGAACACATGGTAATAAGATTCGGAAACAATCAAAGTGTCAACATACAGAGAATATAGGGCAGAACTAATATGATCTATGTCTATGTCAAACACATGCACACTGTGGCGCAACAGACTGGCTAGTCAGGGAGGTCCGGGGCTTGACCGAAGCGGCGACGGAAGAGGCCGTCGAGGCGCCGGAAGCAGCTGGTGGTTGGGTGCGGATGACGGCACACCGTGCCTCGGAGAGGCCTGGTCTGGAGCTGGTACTGGCAGCTCACAACACCAAAGCCACCGGTGGACGCCGAGCTGCGAGGGTCACCACCGCGACCACCACCTCCTGGGGCTCCTGGCCACCTCGGCGGGACGCAAGCCCACGGCTATAGCAAACGCCTAGAATTTTCCAAATGCTGCAGTTGCGCGCTACTCCACACCCGCCTCCGCCTGCGCTGGCCGCTTGATCCTCCCCATGCCATTCCCCAATCTTTCAGCTTTCCCCACTGTCGCTGACCTCGCCACTCACCTCCGTGCACTAGAGACTAGCTACCGTGCTGCTAGCACTGCCGCCCAGCTCACTACCTTCCCCCCACCATTTTGCACTACCCTGTACATTATTGCCATGCGCCTGCCTGACCGCTTAGCCAGTGCCCGCGACCACTTCCTTAGCCAGCACTCTGGTGACCTCACCCTGACCGCATTTGTCACTGCCCTGTCTAAGATAGAGACTTGCCAGCACACCATCGCTCAGTCGAGCGGGGTTGCGGCAGTCCCTATCTTTCAAGGCTGTGCTCCCTCCCAGTGCATGTACGCTGGCGTTTTCGCCGCGGTCGCTATGGCTGCTCCTGCCGCTGAGACCGCAGCTACAGTCTTCCTGCAGCAGCGACAACGTTGGGGCCATCGTGGCACCAAGGGAGGGCGTGGTGGTGGTGGTGGTGGTAATGGTGGTGGCGGTCCTCGCAGCTCGGCTTCTACCGGCGGCTTCGGTGCTGCGAGCTGCCAGTACCATCTCTAGACCGGGCCCCTCCGCGGCACTGTGTGCCACTGCCTGCACCCAACCGCCCACTTCTTCCGCCGCCTCGATAACCTTTTCCGTTGCGGCTTCGGCCCAGCCCCGGACCTCCCTGACTGTCCCAATCTGTTGCGCCACGGTGTGCCTGTTCTTCACTCAGATATGGATCATATTAGTTCTGCCCTGCATTCTCTGTATGCTGACGCTTCTATTGTGTCTGGATCTTATTACCATGTGTTCTCTAGCTTAGGCATAGCACCTTTGTGTAGTACAGAATCCCCTGCTGCGTCAGGCGTAGTGTCGTTTACTTTGTCTAGCCTAGGCTCTACACTCGCTCCTCCTTCGTTCGCCGTTACCGTTTCGCTGTCCTTCACACTTGACTCCGGTGCGTTTGCCTGCTTTTTCCGCGACCACACCGCACTCACGCCACTTGCTGCGCCTCCCGCTGTCGCACTTGCTGACCCCTCCTCTGGTCCTGTCGTTGCTCGCAGCTACACTACCCTTCCCTGTCTAGCGGTTCCCTCGGGTTCCCTTATAGGCCTGCACATCCCTTCGTTCCCCAGGAACTTAGTTGGTGTCGGTTGTCTTCAGGACCTCGGCGTCACCACTACGTTCCCGGGTCACGAGTCGTATGCTATCTGTACCGAGGCTGCCTCAGTTTCCCCCCTTGCGAAGTTCCCCCGGGACCTGGTGTCAGGCCTCTTTACGCCCGACACTGCTTCCCCCCCAGGTGGGGCGTCCTTCCCGGGTCCTGCATCTACCCAGGTCGCTGCTGCGTGCTCGTGTCGGTTGCTCACTCACCCGTCGCGTATGTGGCACCACTACCTAGGTCACCCCGCACTCCCACGTCTGTGTCACATGTCCCAGCACGGTCTCGTCCTAGGTCTCCCTACGTTGCTTCCTGCCCTCCCTCCCTCGCCTGCGCCGCCGTGCACGCCCTACTTCGAGGGCCGACTGCGCCATGCTCCTCACTCTTCCTTGCTTCACCCTTCAACTGCACCCGTTCAGACCCTGCACCTGGACGCCTGGGGCCCAGCCCCCGTCCCCGGACCGCATCGCGAGCGCCACTTTCTCGTGCTCGTCGACAACTACATGCGCTACACCACGGTGTTTCCCCTAGAGCGGAAGGCCGACGTGCCTGGCATTCTTATCCCGTAGGTCGTAGCTGCGTGTCTCCACCGCGGTCTCCCTGTGCTGTGTCTCCACTCTGAACGTGGCAGCAAGTTTGCCTCTGGTCAGCATGGACAGTTCTGTAGTGCGGATGGCATCACCCAGGCGTACACCTTACCGGACTCCCTGCAGAAAAATGGGGTCGCTGAGCGACGCATCCGTCTGGTCATGGAGGTGGCTCGTACCTCCATAATTCATGCCGATGCACCCTATTTTCAGTGGCCATTCGCCGTTCGCTACGCTCTTTACCAGCTTAACCTCTGGCCGCGCTCCTAGCGACCGCAGGTTTCGCCGACCCTTCTTTGGACCAGGTTCCCTGGTGACGCGTCTACATTCCACGTCAGGGGCTGCCTCGCTCACGTTTGTGCCTCTGGCACGGACAAGCTCACTGCCCGCACTGTCCCCTGTGTCTTCCTCGGTTTCCCCCTTGACTCATCTGTCTGGCACTTTTACCACCCGCCGTCTCACTCCTTCTTTCACTCTCGTAATGCCACTTTCGACGAGTCTCTCTCCTTTTACCACCGCTTTCCCCACCGAGGTCTCCCTGTTTCCCCACCCCTAATTTTGGTTCCCACTTCCTCGATAGCCCCTGCTCCCCTCCCTCCCCGTCCTGCTCCGTCTGGTGTGTCTGACATCACTCCCCTCCCGTCGGTTGTCTTGGTCGAGGAGTCGGCTGACTTTGGTGGCCCTGCGGCGTACTTCTCGCCGCCTGCCTCTCCACCAGTGTCTCCTCCTCTTCCGTTGATGTCGCCGCCGTAGCAGCCGCCGCAACCGTCGTCGCAGCCGCAGCAGCAGCAGCAGCCGTTCGTGGACTCTGGGGGTGCTGGCTTTGAGGAGGGTGCTAGTCCTGGGGTTCCTGTCGCGGCTTGTCCCGGCGGGCTTGGGGGTGGTACTGGTGCTGGAGAGAATTCTCGCTCTGGGGGTGCTCTTTCTGGGGGTGCTGGAGTGGAGTGTTCCGGTGGTAGCCGTGGTGCAGATGGTGGTCTAGGTGTTGGCATGGAGCAGCAGCAGCAGCAGTCGCTGCTCGTGTCCGCCCTTCGCCTGCTTAGCCTTCCCTCCCCCGAACGATCGCCTCCGCCTTCCCCGGCCCCTCCTCCTCTTCCTATCTATGGCCCTCTGTTCCCTCTGCCGGACTCATCTCCAGATCGTCTTCCTCCTCGTTCCCCTCTTGTGTCTCCTCCACTGTCTCCTGACTAGAAGCCTCCGTCTCACATCTGGTCTCGCCGTCCCTCTCGTGCTCGTCCTGTCTCTCTTGTTCAGCGCTCTCACCAAATGTTGCTTCGTTCTCAGGCGTCTTGTCCTCCTCTCCTGCCTTCGCCTCCTCCATCGTCGCTCATTGTCGCGCCTCCCCCTCTGTCTGACTACCTTCGTGCCACTCGTCCTCTTGTTCCTCGGGTCCTTGCCTCCCTCGTTACTGACCCATCTGTTCCTGTCTCGAGTCTTGACGCTCTTGTTGCTGCTATCACTGACTCCACCTCTACCCACCACCTTGACTACGCCACCGCTCTGGTCTCTAACCTTGTTTGTCCTCCGTCCGTCGGGGGTGCTCATGCCCCTGGCAGTAAAGTCCTAGAGGATATACAGTACGAGCTTGCTTTCCTGTCCGAGGCTGCTCCCCATCTCTGTTCCATGCTGCTAGTCCCTGAGGGTGAACCAGACACCTTTGACATCCCGACCCCTCGCACTTACGCTGAGGCGACCTCGGGACCTTGGGCCTCTCAGTGGATAGCTGCCATGGAGCAGGAGATGGCATCTTGGAGATCCACCGGCACCTACGCCGACGCTGTTCCCCCACCTGGGGTGAACGTAGTCGATGGACGGTGGCTCTTCAAGGTGAAGTGCCCCCCTAGAGAGCCGCCTGTCTTCAAGGCGCGCAACGTGGCTAGAGGCTTCAGTCCGCGAGAGGGGGTGGACTTCTTTCAGACCTTCGCCCCGACCCCAAAGATGCCTACTCTTCGGGCGCTGCTACACGTAGCAGCACATCGTGACTACGAGCTCCACTCTCTCAACTACGAGCAGGTCTACCTGCGCCGTCCACAGGGCTTCACCGGTACCTTCCCTCCCGGGATCCAATGGCTCCGCCGGCACTCGGTCAACGGCCTGCAACAGGCACCCCAGGAGTGGCACGACACGTTGCGAGCTACGCTAGCTGACTTGTAGTTCTTTCCGTCCTTTGCAGACCCCTCGCTCTTTGTTCGTGTTGGCCAGACTCCGTTCTACATCCTTGTCTACGTAGACGACCTGGTCTTCGCTACTGCAGACATACTCGCACTGGCCTCCGTGAAGGCCGAGCTGCTGAGGAGACACTCCTGCACTGACCTAGTAGAGTTGCATCACTACCTTGGCCTGCAGATCTCCAGGGACAGAACAGCGCAGACCATCACTCTCACGTAGTCACACGTGGTGCGCCTAGTCCTTCAGAGGTTCGGCTTTCATTTCTCCTCCGCACAGCCCACACTTCTGCCAGTAGATCACAGGCTCTCAGCTCCCGTTCCTAAGGATTCAGTAGAGCCCAGTGGTCCTTACGCAGAGCTGGTGGGTTGGCTCATGTACCTGATGGCTTGCACTCTTCCAGATCTTGCATACCCTCTCAGCATCCTGGCTCATTTGTGGCCACGGGCAGACACCGACCACAGCACCGGTCGGCCACTAAGAGGGTTTTGCGTTATCTAGCAAGTACATCGGGCATGGGGCTAGTGCTGGGAGGACGCAGGCCAGTGGTCGTTACTGGGCACAAAGACGCTTCTTGGGCAGATGACGCAGAGACCCTCAGGCCCTCCCAGGGCTACTGCTTTAGCCTTGGTTCGGGTGCCATCTCGTGGAGGTCCACTCACTCCTCGTCTATAGCTCAGTTTAGCCGTGAGGCTGAGATCTACGCCGGTGCCAGTATAGCCGTGAGGCTGAGATCTACGCCGGTGCCATGGCAGCACAGGAGCTCCGCTGGCTGACCTTCTTACTCACCGACTTAGGTGAGCGGCCTAGCTCTGCCCTCGTTCTGTACGCTGACAACAGGGCCATGATCCTCCTGTGTCAGGAGCCTCGACTTGAGGGCAGAGCGAAGCACATCCAGCTGCAGTACTTCCTCCTGCGCGAGCTACAGCAGCGTCACCAGGCCCGCGTAGTACACTTGGCCTCCGGTGCCAACACAACTGATATCTTTACTAAGGAGCTTGCGCCTAAAGTTCATCAGCGGCACTGTGTGCAGCTTGGTCTAGTTCCTGTAGCTACTCACTTGCTAGGACCTTGATTGTGTACTCCTCTTTATATATACGTTTCTGAGTGGCCTTGTGGCTTCGCTCCGGTGGCAGGACTAGTAGCGCCACCCTGGTTTTGCTCTGTTGTTGCTGGTACTCTTGCTGACTGGTCTTCGAACCCCTGCCTCAGAGGTTGGACTAGTAGTGCCACCCTGAGTTGCATGTTTCTTGCTCAGCATTGCCCGTTGTCTAGCGTAGGGGGTGTGTCAACTTATACATATGTTTGTATCTAGAAGTTATAGGCTAGATACAACTCCAACCCTATATCTCCCCTATACTCTGTTGTTTCTAATCATTCTCGTAGTCTAACAGTCACTCCATCTCCATGGACATCGTCATGCCCGCTGTGCCCACAACCAATTGACACAGCTATTTCAGACCCAGTCATTTCGGTCTAAATCCCATCCTCACCGTTTAACTTACATTTTGGGGCCTGCTCACCCTGTTATGTCCAGGGTATAGAACCGATCTGTCCACTTAAAGCCCGTGACTAAAATAGCAAACCCTATTCAAGTTGGAACCAGCTTGAACAAGAAAGGGGGCTTGCTTTGAAGAAGAGTTGGGTTTTTTCTTTTTGGGCAGCTGGCTATATTCGAAATAGATTCGGAAGCAATTTGTGGATGAAAAGTTTCCATTACGGGGCGGAGACCCTGTTTACTTGCGAGTGTTTCGACAATCTTGCTTGTCGTACAGACGCGAGGCGACGCACTGTTTCTGAACCCCCCTGTAACACCGGTGAAGCAAACCTGGTCCCAACTTGAAAATTGAGTTGGGTTCCAGGGGAAAAAATCACACATGCAATCCCTTCTGACACGCGAGTCGCTCAAGTCGCGAGCGCGTCAGAAGTATCGCACTGTACATTTGGCTTAGCTGATTGTTGCGTCAACCAATCAAAATCGGGCAACACATTTCAGACTCCTTTCCATCCGAAATTCACAATAGAAATTTTAGTCAGTCATCCTATACCTGAAGGGATTTTGAAAGGCAAAGGTTTAAGTTGGGCCCACCTTTGTTATTCTGGCCTGGGGCTTTAACGTTCACTCAAAGTTTGAAACCCACACTCATCGCTCAACCTACATTCTAGGTCTATGTTAGAATATGAGAATGACTAGAAGCAAGTGAGAACAAAGGAGATATAGGGTTGGGGTTGTACCCTCCAAGATATCTCCCATATCTAGCTAATAACTTCTACATACAAACATATGTATAAGTTGACACACCCCCTAGGCTAGATAAGAGGTAGTGCTGAGCAAGAAACACGTAGCTCAGGGTGGCACTACTAGTCCAACCTCTGAGGCAGGGGTCCGAAGACTAGTTAGCAAGAGTACACACAAGACAAGAGCAAACCAGGGCGGCACTACTAGTCTGGCCGCTAGGCGATTATCTGGAAGGTATAAATATAGAGGAGTACAAAATCAAGGTTCTAGCAAGTGAGTCTACAGGAACTAGACCAAGCTGCAAGCAATGCCGCTGATGATCTTTAGACACAAGCGCTTTAGTAAACATATCAGCTCTGTTGGCACCGGAGGCCAAGTGTACTGCGCGGGCCTGGCTACGCTGCTGTAGCTCGCGCAGGAGGAAGTACCGCAGCTGGATGTGCTTTGCTCTTCCCTCAACTCGAGGCTCCTGACATAGGAAGATCATGGCCCTGTTGTCAGCGTACAGATCCGGGGCAGAGCTAGGCCGCTCACCTAAGTCGGTGAGCAAGAAGGTAGCCAGCGGAGCTCCTGTGCTGCCATGGCACCGGCGTAGGTCTTAGCCTCATAGCTAGACTGGGCAACTGACGAGGAGTGAGTGGACCTCCACGAGATGACACCCGAACCAAGGCTAAAGCAGTAGCCCTGGAAGGACCTGAGGATCTCCGCGCCGTCTGCCCAAGAAGCGTCTGTGTGCCCAGTAAGGACAGGAAATCAAGCTCGTACTGCCTGTCCTCTAGGACGTCACTGCCAAGGGCAGAAGCTGATAAATGTGTAGTGTTCTGTGGTGTAGTTTGCTCTAGTTGGTTGTGGGCTATTGGGATTTGGGCAAAAGAACTTCGGTTGGTTGGCACGGTTTGATCTCGTTGCCTTTCCAACCCATACAACCTCAAACCCACTACAACATCTTTGATGGTTGGGATTTGGTCTAGGGCGAGGGTTGGTGGTGTTTGACAATCCCATACTCGAATTTTTCTAGATCTAACGGCTTCCTCGTTTTTTACTAGGTGATTCATGGCTGCCTAGCCAAATTACCAGAATATTCCCTCACACTGATTTCATCATAATCGGCGGCTCAGATCTTGGTTATGAACGTGCTTTACCATTCTGGAAATTAGAAATTAAGACCTCTCCAACGCGCATAAGCTCATTTGTAGAAGTTACCTGAGCTGCACACAATGTTCCGTTGAGGTCGTCAGACTTAATCTCTAATTAGTTCTCTCCAGATTTGCACGATTTCCATCAGAAGCACCCCCGACGGACGGAGGACAGACAGGGTCAGAGACCAGAGCGGTGGCGTAGTCTAGACGGCCGGTAGAGGCAAATTCAGCGACAGCAACGACAAGAGCATCAAGGCTGGAGACAGGAGCAGACGGGTCGGTAACGAGGGAGGCAAGGACCCGAGGAACAAGAGGACGAGCGGCACAAATGTATTCAAACAGAGGGGGAAGCGCGACAACGAGCGACGACGGAGGAGGCAAAGGCAGGAGGGGAGGACGAGATGCATGGGAACGAAGCAACAGGGGGTGAGAATACTGAACAGGAGAGATAGGATGAGCATGAGAGGGACGGCGAGACCGGACGTGAGAAGGATGCGTCAGGTCAGGAGATAGAGGAGGAGTAACAGGAGGGGAACGAGGTGGGAAACGAGCCAGGAACGAGTCTGACGGAGGAAACACAGGACCGTGGACAGGAAGGGGAGGAGGTGGAAGGGGAGGCGCAGGCAAGCTCTCAGGGGAGGGAAGGCCAAGCAGGCAAAGGGCAGACACCGGCGGTGACTGCTGCTGCTTCTGCTGCTGCTCAACACCTGAACAGTGAACTGCACCACTTCAGCACCCCCAGAACGAGCATCCCCAGAGAGAGAACCCTCTCCAGCACCGATGCCACACCCGAGCCCGCCGGGACAAGCCACGACAGGAACCCCAGGACTAGGACCCTCCTGAACTCCAGCACCCCCCGAGTCAACGAACGGCTGCTGCTGTTGCGACAGCGGTGAATGCTGCGGAGGCGACGGCTAGTGCTGCGGCGGCGACTACGACGGCGGAGGAGGAGACACCGGGGGAGAGGCAGGCGGCGAGAACTACACCACGGGGCCACCAGAGTAAGCTGACTCCTCGATCGGGACAAACGAGGGGAGGGGAGTGACGTCAGACACACCAGACAGAGCAGGACGGGGAGGGAGGTGAGCAGGGGCTACCGGGGGAGTGGGAAATAGAAACAAGGGAGGGGAAACCGGGAGACCGTGGTGGGGAAAGCGGTGGTAAAAGGAGACAGACTCGTCGAAATTGGCGACACGAGAGTGAAAGAAGCGGTGAGACAGCGGCTGGTAAAAGTGCCAGTCAGACGAGTCAAGGGGAAAACCGAGGAAGACACAAGGGACAGTGTGGGCAGTGAGCTTGTCCTTGCCAGAGGCACGAACGTGAGCGAGGGAGCCGCAGATGTGGAACGCAGATGCGTCACCAGGGAACACGGTCCAAAGAAAAGACGGCAAAACCTGCGGCCGCTGGGAGCACGGCCAGAGGTTAAGCTGGTGAGCGGCGTAGCGAACAGCGAATGACCACAGAAAATGGGGTGCACCTATAGTGGCGGAAAGTATTGCCCAGATAATTGCCTTAAAATATTTCTTGTACCGGTTTGGTGCCTTTTTTGTTTAGTTACGAATCAAACTTCAGGGTTGGATGTAAAGTAGTATTGTACTGTATGTGCCGGATGCTGGTTTCAGTTTTATAGGGGTTGATTTTTTACCGAGGACGAGATTTCGTTCGCTTGGGTGCATCCGGACAGTTCAAGCCAAGCAGCGTAGTAGATCTATTTCCTAACCTCGCTATTTCTACTTACTTGCCCTCACGACTATCGAGTAGTCAGGAGATAGGCTAGGACCGCTGCGACGATTAGGCCGTCATGAAACCGATAGATGAGGCGTGCCGCGCACAGATCATTACCCTGTTGCGGAGGGGGTATAGCACGCGTCGAATCGCTAAAAAGCTAGGCGTGGGCAAGAGCACGGTCCACGATTATGGACTTAAGGTGATTGAGGAGTCTAGCCGCGATGCCGTGCGTCCCACGATGCCCTCAGCCGGTCGCCCTCGCTTAGTGATAGAGAGAATTCACCGTGGCATAGTTCGGGCGATTACTAGTGGGGAGGCCAAAACCTCCGCTCACGCAGCGAAGATAATCGAGATGCAGCACGGCATCACGCTGCATTCTAGGACGGTGCGTAATGCGTTGAACGGCAGCGGACTAGTCGCAATCCAGCAGCCCAAGAAGCCGCGACTCTCTCGGAAAAACATACGCGCTAGGCTAGAATGGGCCCGTGCCCACGCCGACTGGACGGTTGACGATTGGAAGCGGGTGATCTGGTCGGATGAGACCAAGATCAATCGGTTTGCGTCCGATGGACGCTCCTATGCCTGGGTTCGCGAAGGTGCTGCCCTCCAAAGCCACCAAATCAAGCAGGCCGTCAAACACGGGGGCGGCTGCTTGATGATTTGGGGGTGCATGTCGTATGATGGCGCGGGCTTCATGTGCAAAATAGACGGTAGGATGGACGGGCAGCTCTATCTGAGTATACTGCAGGACGAGCTCAAAAGGACAATTGAGTTTTACCAGCTTTCACCCTCCGAAACCATCTTCCAGCACGACAACGACCCGAAGCACAAGTCGCGTATCGTGCAGGAGTGGCTTAGAGAGCAAGATTTTGGGGTGCTGGAATGGCCGTCTTCCTCACCCGACCTCAACCCAATAGAGCATTTATGGGCTCATCTCAAGAGGCAGCTGGCCAAGCACAAGAAGCATCCCACTGGTATGCTAGACCTTTGGGAGCATGTGCAGGAGGAATGGGAGAAGATCCCGGCGGATGTGTGCACCCACCTGGTGGAAAGCATGCCCAGGAGGGTGAGGGCGGTGATTAAGGTGAAAGGGCGGTGGACTAGGTACTAGTTTGTGGTTGATGTAACTTGCTGCTTGCGCCTGGCAATAATTGTCCACATGTACCGAGACTGTTATTTTCTGTTATTTGTTGTAAACATCATTATACGTGTGAGATGTAAGGCATGGGCGTAGAGCCTTACCCCAACCTACATACACTAGGCACACCAGAAGATTAAAGCTTAATGTCCATGACCCCATAAAATGGAAAAATTCCTCTAAGTCACAAACATGTGGACAATACTTTCCGCCAGTGTACATGAATCATGGAGGTATGAGCCACCTCCATGACCAAACCGATGCATCGTTCAGCGACCCCATCTTGCTGTGGGGTGTCTGGTAGGGTGTACAACTGGGTGATGCCCTCCGCAAGACAGAACAGTCCAAGCCGACCAGAGGCGAACTCGCCGCCACGGTCGGAGTGGAGACACAGCACAGGGAGACCGCGATGGAGGCACGCAGTAACAACACACGGGATAAGAACGGCAGGCACGCCGACCTTCCGCTCCAAGGGAAACACCGTGGTGTAGCGCATGTAATCGTCCACGAGCACTAGAAAGTAGCGCTCGCGACGCGGTCCAGGAATAGGGGCTGGGCCCCAGACGTCCAGGTGTAGGGTGTGGAGGGGTGCGGTGGCAGGGCGAAGCGAGGAGTGAGGTGCACAGCGTAGCCGACCCTTGACGCAGGGTGTGCATGGCGGAACAGGCAAGGGAGTGAGGGCAGGAAGCGACGCTGGGAGACCTAGGACGAGACCATGCTGGGACATGTGACACAGACGCAAGAGTGCGGGATGACCTAGGCGGCGGTGCCACAGAAGCAACGGGTGAGTGAGCGACTGACACAGGCACGCAGCGGCGACCTGGGTAGACGCATGATCCGGGGAGGACGCCCCACACGGGGGGGAAGCAGTGTCCAGGATAAGCAGGCCAGACACCGGGTCCCGGGGGAACATCGCAATGGGGGAACCTGAGGCGACATCGGTACAGACTGCGTACTGCTCTTGACTCAGAAACGTTGTGGTGGCGCCGAGGTCCTGAAGGCAACCGACACGAACTAAGTTCTGGGAGAACGAAGGGATGTGCAGACCTGTAAGGGAACCCGAGGGAACCGCTAGACAGGGAAGGGTAGTGTAGCTGCGAGCAACGACAGGACTAGAGGAGGGGTCAGCAAGTGCGACAACGGCAGGCGCGGCAAGCGGCGTGAGTGCAGCGTGGTCGCGGAAGAAGCCAGCAGACGCACCGGAGTCAAGTGTGAAGGACAGCGAAGCGGTAGCGGCGGATGAAGGAGGAGCAAGTGTAGAGCTTAGGCTAGACAAATCAAACGGTCCTACGGCTGACGTAGCAGGGGAGTCTGTACTACACACAGTTGCTATGCCTAAGCTTGAGAACACAGGGTATTAAGTTCTGGACACACTAGAAGCGTCAGCATACAGAGAATGCAGGGCATAACGTATATGATCCTTATCTAAATCAAAAACAGGCACACCGTGGCGCAGCAAACTGGGCCAGTCCGGGAGGTCCGGGGCCGGGCCGAAGCGGCGATGGAAAAGGTCATCGAGGCGGCGGAAGCAGCGGGCGGTCGGATGCGGGCGTCGGCACACAGTGCCACGGAGGAGCCTGGCTTGGAGCTGGTACTGGCAGCTCACAGCACCAAAGCCGCCGGTAGACGCCGAGCTGCGAGGACCGCCACCGCGGCCACCACCACCAGGGGCTCCTGGCCACTCTGCCGGGTGGCGGGCCCACGGCTGCGTTTGCTGCGGCTGCTACTGCTATTGCGGTGGTTGCTGCTGCTGCGTCTGTGGCGACTGCTGCTGCTCCTGGACACCAGCCCCAACTCCCTCGTCAGAACCACAATCTCTGCCACCACCACCACCACCACCACCACCACCACCACCATCACCACCACGCCCTCCCTTGGGGCCGCGACGGCCCTGACTCTGTCGCTGCTGCGAAAAGGCTGCAGCTGCGGTCTCAATGTCAGGAGCAGACGTAGCGACAACGGTGGAAACGTCAGCGTACGTGCACTGCGAGTGAGCATAACCCTGAAAGATATGGACTGCTGCAACACCGCTCGACTGAGCGATAGTGCGCTGGCGAGTCTCAATCTCAGACAGGGCAGTGACAAAGGCGGTAAGGGTGAGGTCACCAGGGTGCTGGCTAAGGAAGTGGTCGCGGGCAGTGGCTAAGCAGTCAGGCAGGCACGTGGCAATAAGGTACAGGGAAGCGCATAACGATGGGGGGAAGTCAGTGAGCTGGGCGGCAGTGCTAGCAGCGCAGTAGCTAGTCTCTAGTGCACGGAGGTGAGTGGCGAGGTCAGCGATAGCGAGGAAGGTGGAAAGATCGGGGAAGAGCATGGGGAGGATCAAGCGGCCTGCAGAGGCGGAGGCGGTTGTGGAGTAGCGCGCAACTACTGCATCTAGAAAATCCTTGGCGTTCGCGACAGTAGTGAAGCGCGGACGCTCACACAGGGGAAGCTCGCGAAGGGGCGGAAGCGGGTGGGTGAACCTAACCTACTCATGATACCATGTTATTATACGAGAATGACTAGAAGCAAGTGAGAACAAGGGAGATATAGGGTTGGGTTGTACCCTCTAAGAACATACACCTATCTAGACTATAACTTCTACATACAAACATATGTATAAGTTGACAGTCTACACCATCCTTTCCGCTCTGCCCCACGGTCGAGGATATCCAGCCACCCATTCCCCTCGTGTACTCCCTTCACCCTTCACTCCACTTAGGGTGAATTCCACAGGGAGTGTCAGACCCGAGGTCGACCCGCATCTGAAGGAGCCGCGGGGTGTCACAACCTAACTGCGGGTTTAATTTTCTCGACGGTGCGGCGGCTGCATAGTCGCGAACTGTCGCAAGAGGAGGGTTTCGACTATACTGGCTGAAATTTTCGAGTCCAACAGAATTTTCCAAAATTATAATTGGTGGAAGTTCATTTGTGCGACTTTGTAAGTTGTTCGGTTTGACAGCTGACTGGCTGGAGCCGTCAGTTTTTCGCAAGACCGAGGAAATGTTTTTCCAGCCTCAGATCTTCTCGCTAAACCTTCGGGTCTAAAACTCGCTATAGAATTTACCTTGCACAAGAGGTTTCAGCCACCTCCCTTCGCCCTTCACTCGAATTACCTGGAAGGGTTTCAACCCCCTCCCTTTGCCTGTCACTCAATGTACCCTAAGGATTTCAGCCCCCTCCCTTCACTCAACATAGCCTCATGTTTCTCAATCTCCTCCCTTCACTCAACATACCCTGGGGTTTGTCAGCCCCCTCCCTTCACTCAAATAATCATGAGGGGTTTCAAAACTTTCGCTTTGTCCTTCTCCCAACTCCTCTTAGGGAGTTTCAGCCTCTCCCTCCCCTTTAGCCCTTTTTCTCTCAACTTAGATTCAGGGTCTTTTGACCCTAAAAAATCCCACACAACTTACATTCGGGGTCTGAAATCCCTTCTGTCATCACCAAAAAGTTATATCCCAAACCTAGCCCAACTTTGACCCAAAGGATACTTGAAGGACAAAGGGTTGGCAAGGATCCTAAAAGTGGCCCAAAGGTCACCACAAGGTAAAAAAAATGCATGCAAGTGTCCTTCATGTGGCTCCGTTGTGTCCAAAAAGTCACTTCTGAGATCGTTGCCAACCCTTTGTCCTTCAGGTATCCTGTGTCAAACATGTGTATTTGTCATGTTTGTATAGACTGTATAGAGTCACCTCTTAGAGGATACAAAACTTAGATATATTTGTGTGTACTCTCACTTTACCATTATTCAATTTTTTCTGATATGGTATCACGCGTAGGAAGGATCCCCCCCCCCCACCTACCGCTTCCGCTCATGCCCCCTAGCGCCCCTCCTGGGCCCCGTCGCGCTCCTCCCAGGCCCCGTCGCGCTCCTCCCAGGCCCCCTAGCGCCCCTCCTGGGCCCCATCGCGCTCCTCCCAGGCCCCGTAGCGCCCCTCCTGGGCTTCGTAGCGCCCCTGCCAGGCCCCGTCGCGCCCCTCCTGGGCTTCGTAGCGCCCCTGCCAGGCCCCGTCGCGCCCCTCCCAGGCCCCGTCGCGCTCCTCCCAGGCCCACTAGCGCCCCTCCTGGGCCCCGTCGCGCTCCTCCCAGGTCCCGTAGCGCCCCGTCGCGCCCCTCCTGGGCCCCGTAGCGCCCCTCCTGGGCCTCGTCGCGCCCCTCCTGGGCTTCGTAGCGCCCCTCCTGGGCCCTGTACCGCCCTTCCAGGCCCCGTCGCGCCCCTCCCAGGCCCCGTCGCGCCCCTCCCAGTCCCTCTAGCGCCCCTCCTGGGCCCCGTCGCGCTCCTCCCAGGCCCCGTAGCGCCCCGTCGCGCCCCTCCTGGGCCCCGTAGCGCCCCTCCCAGGCCCCGTCGCGCTCCTCCCAGGCCCCCTAGCGCCCCTCCTGGGCCCCGTCGCGCTCCTCCCACGCCTCGTAGCGCCCCTCCTGGGCTCTTTCGCGCCCCTCCTGGGCTCCGTAGCGCCCCTCCTGGGCCCCGTCGCGCCCCTCCTGGGCCCCGTAGCGCCCCTCCTGGGCCCCGTCGCGCCCTCCTTGGGCCCTGTAGCGCCCCTCCTGGGCCCCGTCGCGCCCCTCCCAGGCCCCGTCGCGCCCCTCCCAGGCCCCGTAGCGCCCCTCCTGGGCCTCGTCGCGCCCCTCCTGGGCTTCGTAGCGCCTCTCCTGGGCCCCCCCCGTCGTGCCCCTCCTGGGCCCCGTAGCGACCCTCCTCGGCCGCGTCGTACCCGTCGCCGCCGCCCGGCCCCGTCGTGCCCGCCCGGCGCCGTCGCGCCCGCCCGACCCCGTCGCCGCCGCCCGGCCCCGTCGCGCCCGCCCGCCGCCGTCGCCGCCGCCCGGCCCCGTCGCGCCCGCCCGGCGCCGTCGCCGCCGCCCGGCCCCGTCGCGCCTGCCCGGCGCCGTCGCACCCTGCCTGGCCCGTCGCGCTCGCCCGGCCCCGTCGCAGCCGCCCGGCCCCGTCGCACCCGCCCGGCCCGTCGCACCCTGCCCGGCCCCGTCACAGCCGCCCGGCCCTGTCGCACCAGCCCGGCCGCCGTCCCGCTCGCCGGCCCCGTCGCACCGGCCCGGCCCTGCCGCACTCGCCCGGCCCCGTCGCCCCAGCCCGGCCCCGTCGCGCCCGCTCGGCCCCGTCGCCCCGTCCCGGCCCTGTCGCATCAGCCCGGCCCCGTCGCGCCCGCCCGGCCCCGTCGGGCCAGCCCCGGCCCCGTCCTCCTCACTGGTACGGTCCCCCCCCCCCCCCCCCCCCACCTCGCCCTGCACCGCACTGCACCGCACTGTACCGCACTGCACCGCACTGCACCGCACTGTACCGCACAGTACCGCACTGCACCGCACTGCACCGCACTGTATCGCACTGCACCGCACCCCACCTAGCTGCACCGCCCTGCACAGCACTGGACTGTTCCTGATGGCGGCGGAGCTTCGCTTCGACGCTGAAGGTCAGCCCCTAGAGTTCGAGGCGTGGCTTGCCGACCTCCGCCGCCAACTCACTGGCCAGCGGCAGGATGGTGAACCGCTTTCCGCACACCTTGACGGTACGCTCCCCTGCCCAGACCCTCCTGCTCTTCTGCCCGCTGACCCCACACCCACTGAGCGTGAGTCTACTGCTGCCACTGCCCGTGCGCGCTCTGTCTGGCTTTCTCGCGATGCAGTCGCCCAGCTTGCCATTAGCAACGCCCTCCCCCCGTCCGAGCGTCCTCGCTTTAGGTCCCTCACTACTGCTCAGGCATACTTAGATGTTGTCATCAAGCGCTATTCCACCCCTCCGGCTGCCTCGGTGGGTCGCCTGATCCTCCCGCTGCTCTTTCCTGACCTTGCTTCGTTCCCCACTGTCTCTGACCTCGCTGCCCACCTGCGCTCGATAGAGGAGACCTGGCGCGCCGCCTGCACTGACGCACAGCTTAGAGCCCACCAGCCGCCCATTACCTCTACCCTCTACCTGCTTGCCACCCGCCTCCCTGACCGCCTTGCTGTCGCCCGCGACCGCTTCCTTAGTGTTCACCCCGCAGACCTCACCCTCACTGACTTTGTCGACACCCTGACTGTGATAGAGACCCGTCACCGCTCCATCGCCCAGGCGAGCGGTGTCGTGCCGGTCCCTATCTTTCAGGGTTGTGCCCCCGCTCAGTGTACCTTCTCCGACGGCTCTGCCGCAGTGGCTGAGACTGCTGCTGCAGCGCAGGCCCGTTCTGGGAAGGGCCGCCGCCCCAAGGCTGGGCGCGGCGGAGGGGGCGGCGGGGGTGCGGGCGGGGGTAGTGGTGGGGTCGGGTCGCCTGGTGCTGGAGCGGACGAGGGGACCCTGCCCAGTCCAGCTGAGTCGCCGCCCCTGCAGTTGCAGCAGCCGCAGCAGCCGCCGCAGTCGCAGCCTTCGCAGCAGCCGCAGCAGCCGTCGCAGACGCGGCAGACGAGTGTTCTCCTGCCAGGGTGGCCCGGCGCTGGCGGTGGACGGGCGCGTGGTGGTGTGCCGCGTGGTGGCTCTGCCGGCGGGCGTTGTCAGTACCAGATCCAGACCGGTCCTCGCCGCGGTTTCGTTTGCGGTAAGATCGGTCACTCCACTCCCCGCTGCTTTCGTCGCCTGGACGACCTCTTTCGTCAGCGTTTCGGCCCGTCGCCAGACCTCCCGGACTGGCACAGTTTGCTTAGTCGTCAGATTCAGATCTTTGATATGGACATGGATGCCATTGTTTCTGCTCTGCATGTGATGTATGCTGATGACTCTAGTGTGCTTCCGACTTATTACTCACTGTTGCCTAGTGTAGGTGTGCCTAGCTTAGCCTCCCCTGCTGCGTCAGGCGTAGGATCCCCTGCTTTGTGTAGTCTTGGTGCTTCTGCCGTCGTTCCGTCGCCAGACCCCTCGGCTTCGCTTTCCTTCACCTTGGACTCTGGCGCCTCTCGGTGTTTCTTCCGCGACTCCACCACCCTGACGCCGCTTCCTGTTCCTGCTGCCGTTTCTCTTGCTGACCCCTCCGGCGGCCCGGTAGTCGCCCGCAGTTCCACCACCCTTCCCTGTCCGGCGGTTCCTTCGGGCTCTCTTACAGGTCTGCATATCCCCTCGTTCTCCAGGAACCTAGTTGGTGTCGGCTGCCTCCAGGACCTTGGCGTCACCACTACGTTCCCTGGTCACGAGCGGTATGCTGTCTGTACCGAGGCCGCCACTGGTGCCCCCCTGTCCACGTTCCCCCGGGACCCGGTGTCCGGTCTGTTCACTCTGGACACCGTGCCCCCCCCGGCTGGAGCGCCCCCTCAGGTGGCTGTGTCTACCCAGGTTGCTGCTGCCTGCTCCTGTCGCTCCCTCACTCACCCGACCCTCCTGTGGCACCACCGCCTAGGTCACCCTGCGCTCCCGCGTCTGCGTCACATGTCCCAGCACGGTCTTGTCCTTGGTCTCCCAGGTTCACTCCCCGCGTTTCCCTCCTCCCCAGCTCCACCTCGCACGCCTTGTGTCGAGGGTCGGCTTCGCCGTGCCCCTCACTCCTCCTCGTTCCCCCCTACCGCCGCGCCGCTGCAGACCCTGCACCTGGACGTCTGAGGCCCCGCCCCCGTCCCTGGGCCGCGTCGCGAGCGCTACAGTGGCGGATTAAATTGCCCGGATGTTTAACACTTTGAAACGTATCGTTATGCAACACATGTTTCGAAAATAGTAACACCCGTTTTTTTCCATTCTGTTACTCGGTTTTTGAGTTCTGCTTCATCCGTTTCTTGCTTGGCGCGATTGTGACACTAACGGAAAGTGGTGTTGAAATTTACTACTCGACTGTCGATGTGGACATTTCCTACCGAGCGGAAGAGTAGATCTATTTTCCCCCGTCGCTCAGTGTGTACATCGTCACGCGCACCAGTTCCTAGCTTAGTTGTTAGTCCGGAAGCGAGCCTACGACCGCATCGCTATGAAGCCGTTAAATGAGAAGAAGCGCGCGAGGATCAGAAGCATGTTGCGTGCGGGGCATTCGACTAGGAAAATAGGGAAACTTCTTGGCATAGGCAAGAGCACCGTGCACGATTACGGTATGAAACTCGCTGAGGAGACTAGTCGCGAGGAGGTGCGACCTACGATGCCTTCGGCCGGCCGCCCCCGCTTAATCACAACCCGTCTCCAGCGCGGAGTTATACGTGCGATTACTAGCGGCGAGGCGAAAAGCTCTTCAGACGCGGCCAAGATGTTGTTGGAGAAGCACGATCTCGCCGTAGACTCGAAGACGGTCCGCAACTCTTTACGATCCGCGGGGCTGATCGCCGTGCATCAGCCCAAGAAACCCAGGCTCTCACCGAAAAACATCCGCGATCGTCTCGACTTCGCGCGGGCGCATGCCGACTGGACGCTGGAGGACTGGAAGCGGGTGATTTGGTCTGACGAGACGAAGATTAACCGCTACTGCTCCGACGGACGTGCGTACGCCTGGATTCGCGAGGGCACCAGCCTTCGGAGCCACCAAGTCCAACAGACAGTTAAGCATGGGGGCGGTTCTGTGATGGTGTGGGGTTGCATGACGTATGAGGGGGCGGGGTTCATGTGCAAGATAGATGGCAGGATGGATGGGCCGCTGTATCGCAGCATCTTGCAAGATGAGCTCAAACAGACCATCGATTTTTTCAAGCTTTCCCCCTCAGAGGTCATTTTCCAGCACGACAATGATCCCAAGCACAGGTGTCGTCTGGTCCAAGACTGGCTTGGGGAGCAGGAGTACGCGGTGCTGGAATGGCCGTCGTGCTCCCCGGACCTTAACCCAATTGAGCACCTGTGGGCATACTTGAAAAGGCAGCTGGGGAAGTACGAAAAGCCGCCAAGGGGAATGCTGGAGCTGTGGGAGAGGGTGCAGGAGGAATGGGACAAGATACCGCCGGAGGTGTGTGCAAACCTGATCGACAGCCTGCCGAGGAGGATCAAGGCAGTGATTCGGGCAAAGGGACGCTGGACTAGGTACTAGTTTTCCTAGAATCTAGTGTGATACCATTTTCCGGTACAAATTGTCCACATGTTCTCCCATGCTATGCTTAGGAGTTTAAGGACCATGTGTGGTACTACTTTGGTGTTTGAACACTGGAGTGACTGCTCTAACTGAACTTCTCAGCGTTAATGCACACCGTACATTAAGGCTTAATGTATACGCCTCTGCACTCATAAAAATGCCAAAAAAGGCAAAACATGTGGACAATTTAATCCGCCACTGTACTTCCTTGTGCTTGTCGACGACTTCACTCGTTACACCACAGTCTTTCCCCTGGAGCGCAAGGCTGACGTGCCTGGCGCTCTCATCCCCTGGCTTGTCTCTGCGCGTGTCCACCGCGGTCTCCCTGTCTTGCGTCTTCACTCAGACCGTGGTGGCGAGTTTGCCTCAGGTGTCCTTGGTCGCTTTTGTCGTGCGGAGGGCATCACCCAGACGTTCACCCTACCGGACTCCCCACAGCAGAATGGGGTCGCTGAGCGACGCATCGGCTTGGTCATGGAGGTCGCTCGCACCTCCATGGTCCATGCCGGTGCACCCCATTTTCTGTGGCCGTTCGCTGTGCGCTACGCTTCTCACCAGCTTAACCTGTGGCCGCACCCTCAGCAGCCGCAGGTTTCGCCGACCCGTCTGTGGACTGGGTCTCCTGGTGACGCGTCTGCGTTCCACGTCTGGGGCTGCCTTGCTCACGTCCGTGCCTCCGGCACGGACAAGCTCACTGCCCGCACCCTTCCCTGCGTCTTCCTCGGTTTTCCCCTTGACGCGTCCGACTGGCACTTTTACCACCCGCCGTCTCACCGCTTCTTTCACTCTCGTGACGTCACCTTTGACGAGTCCGTCTCCTACTACCGCCGCTTCCCCCACCGTGGTCCCCCGGTTACCCCCCCCTGTTCCTGGTCACCCCTTCCCCGGTAGTCCCTGCCCCTCCTCCTCCTCCTCCCCGTCCCGCCCCCTCTGGTGTCTCCCATGTCACCCCCCTTCCGTCCGTGGACCCGGTTGAGGAGTCTTCTGACTCTGGTGGCCCTCCGGTGCAGTCCTCGCCGGCCGCCCCTCCCCAGGTGTCCCCTCCCCAGTCCCCTCCTCCGCCGTCCCTGCCGCCACTGCAGCCGTCGCCGTCGCCGCCGCCGCCGCCGCCGCCGCAGTCGCAGCCCCCGTTCGCTGACTCTGGGGGTGCTCGTCCCGGTCGCCCTGAGGGTGGTCCCTCTGGGGGTGCGGGTGTGGAGAGTGCCGGTGGTAGCCGAGGAGCAGCTTGCGGTCCAGGTGTCGCCGTTGTGCCGCCGCAGCAGCAGTCCCCGCCGGTGTCCGCCCTTCGCCTGCTCGGCCTTCCGTCCCCCGACCCTGCGTCGGTTCCTCCCCGACCGTCTCCTCCTCTTCCTGTCTACGGCCCTGTTTTCCCTCCGCCGGACTCGTCCCCGGCCCGTCTCCCCCCTCGTTCCCCTCCTGTGTCCCCTCCCCTGTCTCCTGACCCGACTCCTCCATCGCACGTCTGGTCTCACCGTCCCTCCCGTGCTCGTCCTGCCTCGCCTGTCCTGCGCTCCCACCCTATGTTGCTTCGTTCACACGCGTCTCGTCCTCCCCTTCTGCCGTCGCCTCCTCCGTCCTCCCTTGTTGTTGCGCCCCCCCGCTGTCCGACTACCTTCGTGCCGCTCGTCCTCTTGTTCCTCGGGTCCTTGCCTCTCTCGTTACCGACCCGTCTGTTCCAGTCTCGTGCCTTGACGCTCTTGTCGCTGCTGTCGCTGACTTCGCCTCTACCCGCCGCCTTGACTACGCCACCGCTCTGGTCTCTGACCCTGCCTGTCCTCCGTCTGTCGGGGGTGCTCCTGCCCTTGGCAGTGACGTCCTGGAGGACCGCCAGTTCGAGCTTGCTTTCCTCTCCGAGGCTGCTCCCCATCTCTGTTCCATGCTGCTAGTCCCTGAGGGTGACCTAGACGCTTTCGACATCCCGACCCCTCGCACTTACGCTGAGGCGACTTCGGGACCCTGGGCCTCGCAGTGGATAGCTGCCATGGAGCAGGAGATGGCATCTTGGAGATCCACCGGCACCTTCCTCGACGCAGTTCCCCCGCCTGGGGTGAACGTAGTCGATGGCCGCTGGCTCTTCAAGGTGAAGCGCCCTCCTGGAGAGCCGCCTGTCTTCAAGGCGCGCTATGTGGCTAGAGGCTTCAGTCAGCGCGAGGGGGTGGACTTCTTCCAGACTTTCGCTCCGACCCCGAAGATGACTACTCTTCGGGTTCTGTTACACCTAGCTGCTCAGCGTGACTACGAGCTTCACTCACTCGACTTCTCCACTGCCTTCCTTCAGGGCAGCCTACACGAGCAGGTCTACCTGCGCCGCCCTCCGGGCTTTACTGGCACCTTCCCTCCTGGGACCCAGTGGCTCCTGCGGCGCCCCATCTACGGCCTGCGCCAGGCTCCCCGTGAGTGGCACGACACTCTGCGTGCTACGCTTGCTGACCTGCAGTTCTTTCCGTCTTCTGCAGACCCTTCACTCTTCGTTCGTGCTGGCCAAACTCCGTTCTACATCCTCGTTTACGTTGACGACCTGGTCTTTGCCACAGCAGACAGGGACGCGCTGGCCTCCGTGAAGGCAGAGCTGCTGAAGAGACACACCTGCACTGACCTTGGAGAACTGCGCCGTTACCTTGGCTTGCAGATCTCCAGGGACAGAGCTGCGCGCACCATCACCCTGACTCAGTCACACTTGGTGCGCCAGGTCCTTCAGAGGTTCAGCCTTCAGTTCTCCTCTGCACAGCCCACCCCTCTGCCTGTAGACCACAGGCTCTCCGCTCCAGTGCCTGAGGAGTTGGTAGAGCCCAGCGGCCCCTACGCAGAGCTGGTGGGTTGCCTCATGTACCTGATGACTTGCACTCGCCCAGATCTCGCATACCCTCTCAGCATCCTGGCTCGCTTTGTGGCCACAGGCAGACACCGACCGCAGCACTGGTCTGCCGCTAAGAGGGTTCTGCGTTATCTTGCTAGTACATCGGGCATGGGGTTAGTGCTAGGAGGACGCAGGCCAGCGGTCCTTACTGGGCACACAGACGCTTCGTGGGCAGACGACGCTGAGACTCTCCGGTCTACCCAGGGCTACTGCTTCAGCCTTGGCTCAGGTGCCGTCTTGTGGAGAGCTACTCGCTCCTCGTCTGTTGCACAGTCCAGCTGTGAGGCTGAGATCTACGCCGGTGCCATGGCGGCACAGGAGCTCCGCTGGCTGACCTTCTTGCTCACTGACTTAGGTGAGCGACCTAGCTCTGCCCCGGTCCTGTTCGCTGACAACAGGGCCATGATCCTCCTGTGTCAGGAGCCTCGACTCGAGGGCAGAGCGAAGCACATTCAGCTGCGGTACTTCCTCCTGCGTGAGCTACAGCAGCGACGTCAGGCTCGCGTAGTACACTTGGCCTCAGGTGCCAACACGGCTGATATCTTTACGAAGGCGCTTGCGCCTAAAGATCATCAGCGGCACTGTGTACAGCTTGGTCTAGTTCCTGTAGCCTCTCACTTGCTAGGACCTTGACTTTGTACTGTCCTTTATATGTATACTCAGACTGGACTTGTGTCCTCTCCCAGTGGCTGGACTAGTAGTGCCGCCCTGCTCTTGTGCTTGCCTTGTCTGTACTCCTTCTGACCGGTCGCTCAGACTCTTGTCTCAGAGGTTGGACTAGTAGTGCCGCCCTGAGCTGCTTGTTTAGGGTATTCCCCTATGCAGTCTAGGGGGTGTGTCAAACATGTGTATTTGTCATGTTTGTATAGACTGTATAGAGTCACCTCTTAGAGGATACAAAACTTAGATATATTTGTGTGTACTCTCACTTTACCATTATTCAATTTTTTCTGATATCCTGAGGGCTAGACACTTTTTGGTGATGGTCAACTCACCTTATAACTTGGGGTCTGGAAACCCCTCCCTTTCCCTTTGTATTTTGGGTTTTGGAACCCCCTCCCTTTTGTCACCTTGTAACTTGGGGGCTAAAACCCCCTCCCTTTCCTCACCTTGTAACTTGGGGTTGGAGACCCCGTCCCTTGCCTCACCTTGTGACTTGGGGTCTGAAACCCCCTCCTTTGCCTCACCTTGTAACTTGGGGTCTGGAACCCCCTCCCTTGCCTCACTTTGTAACTTGGGGTCTGAAACCTCCTCCCTTGGAACTCTAGGCTGAACTGTTCCCGTCCACACACCCACCATAGCGGATTCTAGCTTAACCCTTGGTGTCTGAAACCCACTTAGGGGAAAGGTCGGGACATTGGAGAGAGTAAGGAATTGATTCGCAGAAGAGGGGGGTGAAACCTTCAAGGCAACACAAGGGCTAGACACGGGAGGGATGCTAAACCCCAGCGGTAAGGCGATTGAGATGCAAGAGAGGGGGGTTCAACCCCATGGTTAGGTGAACCCAAGGCAGAGGAGGGGGGTCCCTCTGCCCCTTGCTCAGCCTAACCCCCTTCTCCCCCCTGGGAATTTCAACCGCCCTCCCCTGCGTTGCCCTCACCCTTCCTTGGGATTTTCACCCTCCTCTCTTTTGCCCCTCCATTGCCCTTCATTGAACTAAAAAGGGGGGTTTCAACCCTCCTTCTCTTCCGTTCACTCCACTTACAGTAGTAATTGTTGCAGACGCCTCCTTTGCTGCTCACTCTAAATACCCAGGGGGTTTCAGACTCCCCTTCTCCTCTCCCCGTACTCAACTTACAGTGGTGGTTGCTGCAGATGCCTCCTTCTCTGTTCACTCTAGTTAACCAATGGGCTTCAGCCCCACCTCTCCACTCCCCCTCACTCAACTTACAGTGGTGTTCGTTGCAGACGCCTCCTCACTGCTCATTCTAAACACCCAGGGGATTTCAGGCCCCTATTTTCTCTTCCCCTTATTCAACTTACAATGGTGTTTGTTGCAAACGCTTCCTTTGCTGCTCACCAAGTGGGCGAATTCGTTGGGGTCCCCCAGCGTTTTGTGTAAATTCGTAAGCGTAAAATTCGCAAACGCGAATTTACCTGAAATTCGCGAAACGCTGGGGGAAAATTTTCGGGGCAGCCTGGACAAAAAAACACGAATTTTCACACTCGATTCGCGGCGACTTGGCGAAGCCATCCGTGGCCTCGCCAATTCGCGATTCTAACTTTTGAACCTCCAAACATGCTCCCAACCCCTCCCATGCTCCTAACCGCATCAAACCCCACCGCATCTAGAGAACCCAACCCATCCACCACCCAACTTACGCAACCATATCACGCACGCATATCACACGCTACTCTACCAGATGTAGAGTACATCTAGCTAATCACTCCGCATCCTAGCTAGTAGATCTAGTTTAAGCAAAGATGTGAGCTTAACTCACTAGAATCCAATCAGCAATGTCGGACCTCCCAGACCAGGGCCCTAGTGGGGACGCGGCAGTCGATGCGTCAGGTGAGGCCTCTTCATCCACCCCTTGCATTCGAGATGATAAGCACGTAGTCTTTCAACATTTTAAGTTTAAGAGCAAGGAAATGAGTTGGGTGCAGCGGTACTGGTGCAAGCACTGCGGAGCGGACTTTATGGGCACAGCAAATGGAGGCGTTGCTGAAAAAGGAGACCCACGACGTGCTGACGGCGACGGCTAAGAGTGCTATTAATGAGATCGTGACAGCGCGTTGGGATGGGAGCCTGGCCTGCCCGCTGCATGTGGTTGGTCAAATTCTTAATCCAGTCAACCAGTCGGCGGACATATTCAGCCCCAACCTGGACTGCACAAACGAGTTCAAGGAGTTCGTGCAGCGCCACTACGGGGGGGTCATGGTCCCCCAGAAGAGGGGACCGCCGAAGCGTGCAACCCTTGTCATACAAGAGGGGCTGGCGGATTACTTGGAGTTGAGGAGGAGACCATTATTGTCCGGCAGTTGGTCAAGGAGGGCACGCACACCATGAAGGCATGGTGGCGGTGGCACGGCACCGACCACCACTTGCTCACGGCACTTGCCCGCCGTGTGCTGACACAGCCTATGTCGGCTGCCTCCTGCGAGCGCAACTGGGTGGTGTGGGATGCTATCCACACCGCCCAACGCAATAGGTTGGGGTCTCAGAAGCTGTCGGATTTGGTGTATGTTGCGCACAATTGGAACGTTGTGCGCAACTGGCATGCGAAAGGGGAGGGGATGAGGGTGGTGGTTGGGAACATCCCTGACCCGCCTCTCCCCGTGAGGGACAAGGAGTTGGATGAGGAGGCATTGAGGGAGGGGGAGGAGGGGGGTGACGCGGAGCTGCTGGATGAGTACATGTCAGGCCCATAGTTATCACGCTTTTTACGCTGATTTTGCTTTTTTTTTTCAGGGTCTTCTCTTGTACCGACCCTGATGAATCAGCCTTGAAAACGAAAGAACCAGGGCCAACCAGTAAGAAAACCACTACCAAGAACTGATTTTCAGGGTGTTTTTTGAGATCAACACTGATCAATCAGCGTGGCCTAAAACGAATCCGAGGGCCTGGTACATGTAAAGGGGAGCATGGTAGGGGGGGTTGGGTGGGGGATGTGTGAGTATGGTTAATAATGTTGCTGTAGGTTGTTGTAGGGCTGTTTCTGTGAAGGATACCCCCAAACTCTCGAACATGCTATTGCCATAAACGTTGAGAAGCAATATTTATTTTGTGCTATACACTGGCGGAAAGTATTGCCCGGATAAAATCCAATTTTAGGTTCAACAAATGATTTGAATGCTTTCAACCGAGGTATCGTTGAATCTTCAAAGCTGACTAGTAATTAACGAGTGCCAATTGCATTAGGGTAACACGTTTGCAATTTGTATGTGTCGCACCAATAGCGTGGACAAGATTTCAGTCGTGTGAGTGCATCCGAACAGTTTCGGCCAAGCAGCGGACTAGATCCGTTCTCGACTAGCGCATTCTCTCCATAATTCCTAACGCACTCGTCGATTAGTCAGGATAGAGTTTATACCCGAGGCTTAGACTAGGCCAAGATGAGACCGATAGATGAGGCTCGTCGGGCCCGGATCATAACACTGTTGCGTAGGGGGTACAACACGAGGCGAATCGCGAAGCAGGTTGGCGTTGGGAAAAGTACAGTACATGATGTCGGACTCAAGGCGATTACAGAGACTAGTCTTGAGGACGTGCGTCCTACAATGCCCACTGCTGGTCGTCCACGTGTAATTACGAATAGAATTTGTCGTGGGATCGTCAGGGCGATCACTAGCAGTGAGGCGAAAACCTCGAGGCATGCGGCCCAGATCGTCGAATCCCAGCACGGCATCACGATGCATCCTAGGACGGTGCGTAATGTGCTCAAATCCAGCGGCCTTATCGCAGTTCAGCAGCCTAAGAAGCCGCGACTCTCCAAGAAAAATATCCGCGATAGGCTGGCGTTCGCACGGGCCCACGCGGATTGGACCATAGATGATTGGCGACGGGTGATATGGTCGGATGAGACGAGGATTAGTAGGTTCTGCTCTGACGGCCGCGCGTACGCCTGGGTTCGTGAAGGTACGACTCTCCAACACCACCAGATCAAGCAAACCGTCAAACACGGGGGCGGCGGCTTGATGATCAGGGGATGTATGACGTTTGAGGGGGCGGGTTTCATGTGCAAAATCGATGGTCGGATGGACGGGCCGCTGTATCTGAGCATTTTGCAAGACGAGCTAAAGAATACCATCGACTTTTACAAGCTAACCCCCTCAGATTTGATCTTCCAGCATGATAACGACCCCAAGCATAAGTCCTGTGTGGTGCAGCAGTGGCTTCAGGAGCAGGAGTATGGGGTCCTGGAGTGGCCGGCAGGAAGTCCAGATCTGAACCCCATTGAGCATCTTTGGGCTCATCTTAAAAGGGAGCTGGGTAAGCATGAGACACCTCCCACTGGTATGGTGGACCTGTGGGAGCGTGTACAAGGGGAGTGGGAGAAGATCCCATCAGAGGTGTGCTCCAATTTTATCGACAGCATGCCCAGGAGGGTGAAAGCAGTGATTAGGGCTAAAGGGCGGTGGACAAGGTACTAGTTTAAGGGTTGTTCAAGTTGCTGCTTCCGCCTGGAACTAATTGTCCACATGCACCGTGATTGGTTATGTCTGCTTTTTACTGTTAACGATAGTAGTTTCATCAAATGTGAAGCATTTTTGTGTCCCAAGATTTGCCTGCATATAGTGGGTAATGCGTCCAATTAAGGCTTAATGTACAAATGCCCTTTAACGGTGGAAATTCGGAAAATTGCAAAACATGTGGACAATTCTTTCCGTCAGTGTACCTTCCTGTCTGGCCTTGTGGCTTCTCTTCCAATGGTCGGACTAGTAGTGCCGCCCTGGTTTGCTCTTATCTTGTTTGTACTCTTGCTGACTGTACTTCAGACCCTTGCTTCAGAGGCTGGACTAGTAGTGCCACCCTGAGCTGTGTGTCGACTTCCAGGCACTGCCCCTCATCTGGCCTAGGGGGTGTGTCAAACATATTTGTATATGTTATAATAGGCTAGATAGGTGCATGCTCTCAGAGGGTACAACCACTTGAACAAAATCAATCTGTATGCTTCATTCTAGTCAATTGTGTTGGAAATGCCTCGAGAACTTAAGCGTTTCTTAAGTGTAACACTACACTCGAGGAAAGTCGTATCGGGTACGCGAGTCAACGGAGGTTACACGAGGAGGTTGGACGAAAGAATACGAAAGGGCGAAGGAATTCGAAGGGTCGCAACCGGAGGTTGCGATTGACCGTTGCGACTGCAAGGGTGGTAACCGAGGCGACAATCGAGTCGCTGTGCGACTCGATAACTGTTCCTTCAACTGTATTCTACAACTGCTTCATCTCTTACAGCTCTGTACTTGTTTCTTTTAATCAATCACTTGCTCTCACATACTAGTGCAAGGGTTCAACTACTCAACACTTCCGTTGCACTACTCAAGCATTTCATACAAGTGGGACTTAGTCTCTGAAAAGATCCTAGGGCTTTTCTCAGGCCGACATGGTATGAGAGCTGGTCAGAGACCAAACTCCCGTCAACAACATCCTATCTACAGTCAGCATATAAAAAGCTTCATCGATTACAAGACATGGACAACAAGGGCAAGAATTCGTCTACGGGCTCACCCAGTGCCCAAGCCACTCAACCTGGCACTTCTGGACTTCACACCTCTGGATTACAAACCGAGACCGGCGCTGCTCAAGAAACAACAAGAAGAGTACCAGAAATGGTGACCCCTTCGCCCTCTTCAGGTGTGGACCCGAACCTTATGGAAAGGTTCTTCAGCTTCATGCCAAAGTTACCCAGCAGCTCTTCGCACGCATCGCTGCCCTACAGGAGGAGATGCGAGCCGACCGCGAAGCTTGGCGAAACGAGCTCGAGCGAGTAACTCGACTCGCCGGCGCGCAACACGAAACGACAACGGCGACGACGCAGCAATCGCAGCAGTTTCTCGAGGATCTGAAACCACACCCACCTGAGCCGTTCGATCCGAGCTATCGAAACTCCGACGCCCGCAGATGGATCGCTGGCATGGAGATCTACTTCGCAGCCGTCGGATGGAGCTCGCCAGTCTGGGATGGACAACGCGTACGACTCGCGGCGACACTGATGCGAGGGCCGGCACTCGAGTGGATCGGCGGTAACAGCACATTCATCCACGGCGAAGCCACGTGGCAGCAGTTCCGCACCGACCTGCTGAAACGCTTCGAGCCGATAAATTCGGGTTTCCTTGCCCGGGAAGAAATTCATCGCCATCGACAGTTCGGGTGTGTAGCACAATACACGCACTAGATGGAGGAATTTTATAACCAAATTCCCGACCTGACCGAAGGGGAAAAAGTACAGTCTTACCTCGCCGGGCTGAAGACCGAAGTCAAACGCCAGGTAGCAGCGTCAAACAACGCGAGCTACAGTGACGTCGTTTCGGCAGCGGAGCGCTTCGACATGGTCAACGCTGGGACACGACGAACGCACGTCGGAAGTACGCGACAGGGCGACCGCTCGGCTCACCCCACGTTCGCCGACCCGATGGAAGTGGACAGGTTCGAAGGGCGGCCACGTCCGAAAAACACCAACTACACGTGTGATTTCTGCGGGGTGCCGGGTCATCGAATCTTCGAGTGCAACAAAATGAAAGCCGCACGCGCAGAGTATCGGGCACGCAACAGTGACGGAAATCCTTCGGCCAATCAGAAGCCAAAAAACGGGACTCACCAGTGATTGCGGATCTAGCTGGCGAAAAGGAAAAGATCCAGAAGCGACCGCGGGATTCCGGAAAAATCAACTTCGACGCAGCTGATTCGACCGAAACAGGAGGAAATGATGGGGGAAAATCTCCACCCCACGACCAGTCTTCGCAAGGGAAAATCGCCGAGAAAAAAACGGACTCCGCGAAAAAAGACTCTGCCGAGATGGGGAAACTCCTTGAAGACCCAAGAAATTATAAGGATTCGTTAAAGCTATCCTATAAAGATGCTTTAATGAAAACTTATGATTCTCGAGGGGCTAGAGCCTTGGAGAAATTTCGGGATGGACTCCAGAAGAAGCAGAAAATTGTGGAGATCGTAACGGTACCGGAAAACTTGGGGACCAAATTAAGGAGTGTGAAAAGAAGCCGACCTTTCCACGGAGTCAACGTCCTATCCCGACACCAGCCCACAGCGACTACCCGTTCCCCAGGGAAGACGTCGGTGGAGCTGAAGCAGCTCAAGAGGAAGCTGGGGGTCTACAAAAAGCTGCAAAAACCCCGAACTCCTCCTATGGATGCATCCAGCTCGGCAACTTCATCAACGACGCCCACAGTCGTCACGAAAACTCCGAGCCCAGGAGAAGAACCCTTCTCCAAGCAGCCTCGGCCAGCTGCCAGCTCAGGAGTAGGAAGCAACGAATATTGGGATGTACCCTATGACCCAATCAATGAAACTATTTTTGGGTACTCCGAGCAATGCCTGCCCCTCGTGCTCGAGGTCATCTGCAAAGGACGATGCCTCCGAGCACTCGTGGACAGCGGAGCATCGCACACCGTATGCGACAAGGCAACCATCGACTGACTTCGAGAAGAGTACAAGCCATCAGCGTTTTCTGCAACAATGGTGGACGGCAGCAAGTTACCAGTGTACGGCGAAGCAGTGCTACACCTACAAATCGGTCCACTGCGCTGGAAACATGCTCTCCCCATCACCAATATAAAAGGGCTTGACCTGATCTTCGGGCGAGACTTCCTCAAGAAATTCAACCCCGAGATCAACTGGGTAAACCGCACCGCAAGCATCTACAACAAAGGAAGGAGAGTCCAGCTACCCAACTGGGACGATACAGGAGATATCCTAGTGGAGACACTCGCCAGATTCGAGAAGGACGTGAAACAAACCAACACCGGGTTCTTGGCGATAGCGACAGAGCTGGGGAATCACGGAGAGAAAGCCTCGGAACCTCCAGAAAAAATCAAGGACTTACTGAAGGAGTTCCAAACCATTCTTCCCGACGACCTCCCGGACGAGCTACCGCCATACCGAACGCACCAACACGAGATCGTGGAGGAACCAGGTTCGAAACCGACCTTCCGAGCACCATATCGGCTAAGCCCCACAGAACTAGCCGACATGAAGAAACAGATCGAGTATCTCATCGCCAAAGGACTCATCCGACCATCCACTTCACCATACGGTGCCCCTGTACTCTTCACACTGAAACCGGACGGAAGCCTGCGCATGTGCATCGACTACCGAGCCCTCAACAAGCAGACCATCAAGAACAAGTACCCGATTCCACAAATTGATGACGTGCTTGACCAGCTTCGAGGAGCCACGGTATTCTCAAAACTAGATCTGCGGTCCGGATACTGGCAGATAAGAATGACGGACGATTCCGTTCACAAAACTGCTTTCCGAACTCGGTACGGATCGTACGAGTATCTGGTAATGCCGTTCGGACTCACCAACGCACCTGCAACATTCCAAGCAGAAGTGAATCATACTGTATCCTACGCCCACTCTTGGACGAATGCGTGGTGGTGTACCTGGACGTCATCCTCATCTATTCGCGCGACATGCAACAACACGTCGAACACCTGCGACGCGTCTTCAAAATTCTTCGACGAGAACGCTTCTACGTCAAACTATCCAAGAGCGACTTCGCCCTCGAGAAAGTCTAGTTCCTCTGACATATCATAAGCGCTCAAGGAGTTCACGTCGACCCCAAGAAAATCGAAGCCGTACGTACGTGGAAGACACCCGAGAACATGAAGGAGTTACAACAGTTTCTTGGCTTTGCTAACTACTAAAACAGGTTCGTGCCGCAATACGTGATGATCGCCACACCACTCACGAATCAGCTGAAGAAGAACACGCCCTATAAATGGGAGCCACAACATCAGGAAGCCATGGAGCAGCTGAAACAAGCACTCACGTCTGCACCTGTACTCATCTTGCCAGACCCCGAACGCGACTACGTTATCGAAGCCGACCCCGGCGACCAGGTAGTGGGAGCAGTCTTGATGCAAGACCAGGGGAATGGACTGCAACCAATTGCCTACCTCAGCAAAAAATTACATGGAGCAAAACTCACCTACCCGATACATGACAAGGAGGCCCGTGCTATCATCATCGCCTTCACAACGTAGAGATGCTATCTCGAAGGACGCAAGACGATAGTCTACACTGACCATTGCAGCCTAAAATATTTGAAGACGCAACCAAGCCTCTCCAGGCGGCAGGTCCGGTGGATTGACTTCCTCAAGACACACTTCCACTACGACATCATGTACAAGCCCGACCACAAAATCAAAGCAAATGTGCTTAGGCGGCCTACACACGTTGCCGCTATCCAAGTTGAAGGGATGAATCCACTCCTCAAGGGACTCTTCACACACGGGTACACCATCGACCCCGAAATCCCCTTGCAGAAAAGCGACACCTACTACAGTGGGACAGTGACATTGCATACCGGAAAGGATCAACGAAAATCTGGGTACCCAATTACCCTCCTTTGCGTCAGTTACTACTCGAAGAATACAATGACGTCCTATACGCTGGACACTTCGGTAGCAACAAGACGCTGACCGGTATTGCAAAGCACTACTACTGGCCCCACTTGGCAGAAGATGTTCAGAAATTCGTCACCTCGTGTGATACATGTCAGCGGATCAAGAGCAGCAAGCAGAAAAAAGCAGGTCTGCTACAGCCTCTTCCTGTCCCAGAACAACCATGGCAAGTGGTAAGCCTAGACTTCATCATCGGGCTACCCACTACTACAAGCGGTCATGACGAGATCCTCGTCGTCATTGACCAGTTCTCCAAAATGGGACACTTCATCCCGACACACACGATAGCACGCACGAAGAAACAGCACAACTCTTCGTTCGATACATCATCTCACAGCATGGCATTCCAATCACACTTATCTCCGACCAAGACCCCAAGTTCACCAGCAAGTTCTGGAAGGAACTTAGGTCTCTACTCGGGACCAAACTCTCCATGTCATCCGCCTACCATCCGCAGACAGACGGACAGACCGAGCGCCTCAACCAGATTGTTGAGCAACTCTTCCGAGCAGCCTGCAAGGATGAGATCTCCAAATGGGACTTGCACCTGCCTGTTTTAGAGTTTGCTTACAACAACGCTACACATGCCGCTACTGGACAGACGCCGTTTTTCCTCTGTTACGGATGCCACCCACTCACACCACAGAAACCGACAACATCAGCAACAGTCCAACCAGCACACGACTTCATCACAACCATGCATCAGCTTTGGGATCGGACCCACAAGCGCCTCCTTGACATTCAGCAGCAACAGAAGTGCCTGGCCGATCGCCATCGCAACGACCACACCATCACTGTGGGAGACCAGGTGTTTCTCGAAACCCGCAACCTTGACATCAGCCATCTCCCATCTAAACTTCGACCTCGCTTCTGCGGACCTTTCCTCGTTGAAGCACAGGTCACTCCTATTACCTTCCGCTTACGCCTACCAGCAACCTGGAAGATTCACAATGCCTTCCATGTCCAACTGAAGCCCTATCGGGATCCGAACACGATCTTCGTCGGACGCCAACCGCCGCCGCCGCCACCCGTCCTCGTCCAGAATGAACCCGAGTACGAGGTCGAGTCCATGCTTGCACACCGCCATCGTCGGAATGGCGCCGTGGAGATTCTCATTCGTTGGAAGGGTTATGATCCTTCTGAGGAAAGCTGGGTACCTGAGTCCGACATGGGTAATGCCCGTCGTCCTCTGCATGACTACGTTGTCAAGCAGGGTGTTACTTCTACCACCCAGCTTTGAGGGGGGGAAGTGTGAGAGTACGACCCCGTTACACCACTTGGCCTTTTCTTATTTCCTTCCTATTTCATTTCTCTTTTTATCCCATCTCATTTGGTTTTCTATTCTCCATTTTCCATTATCCTTTGGTTTATCCTGCTATTATAATTATATCACCGACCAAGCTTGGGATGTACTGGCACGCTATATCTAGCGTAATCCTACCGTAATCCCTTAAAGCCAATAGCCTCGCGTGGCTATAAGTAGGGTGATTCTATATTCTAGAAGGGTCTATTCCCTTTGGATAGGATAAACCTGGTTACCTGATGTACTTTGGAAGTATAAAAGCGTCTTGTACTGATCGATAGTGCAACCTTTCCTCGACACATTCGATCCTGTGACACAGGAGCTACTTGGCAGAAAGAGGCATCAAACGCCTGGTGTCCCTTCCCTACGCCCACCAGCAGCAGGGGGTCGCAGAGAGGATGAACCGCACCTTGCAGACGATGATGCTGAAGCTGCTCCTGGGGATGAGACTGCCCAACACCCTTTGGCCTGACGCGATGACACATGCAGTCCACCTCCACAACTTGCTGTCCTTGTCATCACTTCCCAACAGCGCTTCACCACATCTGCTGTGGACAGGAAAACTGGGCAGCACAAAATTACTTCGAGTCTTCGGCTGCATGGTACAGTACCGACCCCATACAGCCCGAGCAGGACGGTTTTCTCAACGAGCAAGGTGGGGACTACACCTTGGCATCACAAAACATTTTCACGCGAGGAATCTTCTCGACATCCATGACAAAACCACCGTGGCCTCACGTGATGTGCTTTTCTACGAGAGACTGACGCTGCAGCATTACCTGGACAACGTTGCCAACTTTGCAGACCCCACCGACGGCTTCGAGGGCCATCGGTCCTTCGCCGATTGTGCTGCCGAAGCTGACGCAACAGAAGAAGACGTACCTGAAGCCTCGGAAGCTGCCGGACCACTCCCTTACTACTGCGTGCCCGTTCCACTAAACGACGACAACCCTCTCGATAGTAACAGCCTCGACACCTTCTAACACTTCGCTGACCAGGGCTACACTACACCTCAAACGGTTGACACAAATGTCTCTGAACTCATCGGACCAAATTTCTCACCTGATCCTGAAGATGGCGACAAAGCAGCTTATCCCGGGAATGAAAATTCCCCTCGACACACACCCACGGGCCTGCAAATACTTGGACTATGGGTCGCCGTCCAGTGCCCGCCGCTGCCGTCACCGCGCGAGCCAACAACTCTGTCGCAGGCTCTGGGGGGGGAACACAAGGCGAAATGGAAGGAGGCAATGGAAAAGGAACTGAAGGCCCTGCAAGACCGAAACACATGAAAACTAGTCCCTGCAACAAAGACCAACGGGCGGAATGTGCTCTCGGGGAAGTGGGTGTACCGAATCAAGACTAACGCGGATGGCTCCATCAACCGCTTCAAAGCTCGCTGGGTCGTACGTGGATTCGATCAGCGATACGGAACCGACTACATGGAGATATCCGCCCCAGTCTCCCGACATACAGCGACGGAAAGTATTGCCCGGATAATTGCCTTAAAACATTTCTCGTACTGGTTTGGTGCCTTCTTTGTTTAGTTACGAATCAAATTTCGGGGTTGGATGTAAAGT
>BQMB01001233.1:0-34968 GCA_027943415.1 Closterium sp. NIES-67 | reverse complement strand
TGTCCTTCTTGTAGCACTTCTTCCCATCGCTGTTGATCACAGCTTTGATTAGCTTAAGAGGGGAATTAAGGAGTGCTCCGAGCCTGAGGTTGGAAAGCCTTTTCCCAAACCTGTTGTTGAACATTTTGGCAGTCCGCTCTAAGGCATCAGAGTTCGATAGTTCAAGCTTAAGCTTGAATGCGGTTTCTGAGAGTGGCTGCACGTTTGCCAGCTCTGCACAGTAGTAGAAAACGGGTGACGATAGATCAGGCCAGGTAAGGTTGAAACAACAAATCGTGACTGTGATGAAGAACACCACGTTGAATTAAGGGACGGGCAAAATTTGATAGCAAAATTGCTGCAGCACATACCAACAAAGAGGTTCAGCCAGTGGGCTTCATCTGGAGCATAGTTAATGTACGGGGGCTTGCTGATGGTGAGGCTAACTGCCTGCTTCATGATGTCCTGCACGGGATGAAGGGATGGGAGGGATGAAGGGACGGGATGAGAGGGAGAAGGGGGGAAGGACAAAAAGTTATGAAGGGATGGGCAGATGGGACGAGGGCATGAGGGATGGGAATGGAAGGACGAGTAGAGCGGGATCAAGGGATGGGCGGAGAGGGAACAAGGGACAGGATGAGAGGGAAGGGGGGAAGCGAACACACACACTTGTGAAGGGGGGAATGGATACTTACATTCACGCGCTTGTCCGTGAGAACCTTCTTCTCCATGTGGTTGGCCAAGTTCTCTACCGCCCTCAGCGACGTAGTGGTGACCACCGTCTGTCGTTGAAGTTCGTCTCTAGAAGCAAGTGCTTCCTCCTCAAGCTGCGTGTTTCGCAGACGAACATCGTCATTGAGCCTTGACATCTTCCGGCCTTTCTCGCTGTAAAGCAGATCCACCCCGCCGTTTGTCTCAACGCCAGCGGCTCGCTTAAAGAGCCGGGTACCAACGGCGGTATAAGCTGCAAGAACCACCAGAATTGGGTTAGTCATCGGGTTTAGCTGCAAACTAAAGGGCGGAATGAACAGGAGCAAAGTCTACCTGTAGGCATGATGATCGCCTCATCCTCATCCGTTTGCTGGTTCGCCTCCGCTGCCGTGAAGGCCGTGGCAGCTGCTGGAATTGAGGCATCACCAGTTGCACCAAGCGTGGGAGGAGCATGGACAGGCGTTGAGGCAGCAGGAGGCTGGGCTGGGAGCCTGGCTGGGCTGGCTGGAAGATGTGACACAGAAGCGGGGGCTTCATGGTTGACCTCACCGTTGATCCCCGAATCTGCATTGGTGAATGACAAGATACAAGTTAGCATGGGGTAAAAGCGTGCGGACCCAAGGCAAGGGGACATTCGTACCATTGTTACTCGCAACGTTGCAAGGGGAAGGCGCACGAGGGGCCTGCTGCAGAACAGCGCTGAGGCTCCTCACGCCACTTCTGCCAGTTGCCAGTGCAGGCGGTCCCATATCAGGTAACTGCAGCCCAACAATCTCGCCAGCAAATGACTGGCCACCGCTCTCAGTCTGTGCTTCAGCCAGACCTCCTGAAATTGCGGGAAATAAGGGTTAGTCGCAAAAACTGTGCGAAGGGAATCAACCGGAATGTGCCAAAAGAGGAAGGCAGTAAGTACCTTGATCCTTGTAATGACCGCCGAGGGTCGCATGTTTGCTCTTCGTGCCACGGCTGGGCTGCTGACGTTGTGCCATTGCGAGCACCTCTGGTGGAACTTGGTTTCCCTTAGGGGCCATCGTGAAATAAAAGAGAGTGTGGCGTGAGAATACTATGAAAGAACTGGAGAGAACTTGTAAAGGTCTTGCGCTGATGACAATGGTTGGGCGACTAAGCTTTTATAGAAAACAAGGGTCACACCTGGTGAGCTGAAACTTGAGAATCGTGACTCCACGAGACGAAGCACCCTAGAACTATCTCTGAGCTTGTTTATATCACATTTCGCTCTGTACAGGATTTCAGGGGGTGGGGCGGATGGCGGGAAAAATGGGTTTTGCCGACGGCGGCTCTTTGTACAAGTGGGTTGTGGGCTCAGCGTTCGAAGTTTCAAGTCTGAAGTGTGAAGTTCGAAGTTCGAAGTTAGAAGTTAGAAGTTCAAACCTCGAGTTTGAAATTGCAAACACAGCTGCGGTTGGCGTTGTGGGTTTGGCTGGTTGGCAGCCAAACCCTAGCAAGGCAGAGGAGTTTTTTTAGGCGAAGGGGGACTGACACGGAAGTGGCAGAAAGTTGGTCTGTGTTTTTTCTTTTTGTTCTCGGTTGGGCAGTGCACGATGCACCAGTCACACACTGTCGAGTTGGACAGCAATCGAGACTATAGTTTACAAAACGCGTATGTCAGTGCAGTACGGCCACAATTCGGACGTGTTCCGCGGGATCCAACTCGTCCAATCTGGGTAGCCCTAGAACTTCTGACTGTTTTCGCATGCCAGAGTTTCGACCAGCTCGTACGTGGTTTTACCCTGTTTTTCCATGACAACCCAGCGTAATTACCCTGACTTGCAGAGGCCTGCTTGGGGTCAGGTTTTCCACGCGCAACTCAAAGCAGCAAAGCGTTTGCGCCAAAACCTTACAAGCCTGGTTTGGTTCTCGCTGTTGGGGGGAAGGGGTGCTGATGTGGCGCTTTTACAGTCGGCTACAGACAAAACGCACCTGGCCGAATATTTCTTGTAGTCCCGCTGCCACCTCACCTCACCTGTCTCCGCGGTTGCGGGCCGTTGGCGCAAAAACGCACCAGCCGAACAGCACCTCACAGCGCTGAATGGGGCGTTCCTATAGCGCGTCCGAGACGTACTTTTCCCACAAACACCCTACACAACCATACTAAACTGCACTGGAAAGAAGACACAATATTTTAATTATATGATCATTATTTAACAATATCGTCTATGTTGAAATTGCAAAATGCTTCGTGGGTTTGCACAAGTAATCTGCCTCCATCGGTGTTAATAATAAACCCACCAGAACACAAGATATATGTCTTAAGCGCTACGCTGACCAAGCAATTCCATTGCGAACTAGGTCTATGTGCTTATCGCCTAAACGTGTTCAAAATAAAGGTGGCGCTAGGTGCTTTGGGGTCTGGAGATGTAGGGACCACATGCAGAGTGCGCAGGATGTGGGAAATGGGAAAAAACAGAGTACTCGTCTACCCCTGCGCTCCAAACCAACCTCTCCAAGTCATAATCTTCAGTAGGGCCTGTGCTCTCATAGTTCCTGATGAAGCCCATCTGGTCTTGCATAATCTCTTTGACCTGAACCCCATTCTCTGTCAGCATGGTGGTTTTTGTAAGGGTGAACATGAGCAGCAGCTTGCCAAAACGCACGCGATGGACCCGTCCTGCCACTGCCTCCTTTCTAGATACATCAGAGTACCAAGGTTTCCCGTAGAATGAAGGTGTGGCTCTGGCATACTGAGCATGCCTGCTGTACAAATCATAGTTCTCACGTCCTGGGATACCTACACCGGTGTGCAGGTGAATGGTGGCATCGCATGTTTCTCCAGCCAACAGCGATCCTCGAATGGTTGGTTGTAAACGGTCCATGTCCCCAGGAGCAGTGGCACACAGTTGCTGCCAATGGTTGCCAGTTGGCTTGTCCATGTTGATCTGACCATTCCGACCTGTGACAGTTGGCGTTCCACTCTCCAAAGCCTGGTAGAGAGTGATGAGAAGAACACGAATACGGGGATGGGATGGGTGGGCTGAGAGCGATGAGAGGGAACAAGGGATGGGATGAGAGGGAACAAGGGATGGGATGAGAGGGAACAAGGGATGGGATGAGAGGGAACAAGGGATGGGATGAGAGGGAACAAGGGATGGGGATGGTGGGGATAAGACGATGGGATCAGAGGGAAGAAGGGACGGGATCAGAGGGAGCAAGGGACGGGATGAGAGGGATGAAGGGATGGGGATGGTGGGGATAAGAGGATGGGATCAGAGGGATGAAGGGACGGGATCAGAGGGAGCAAGGGACGGGATCAGAGGGATGAAGGGACGGGATCAGAGGGATGAAGGGACGGGATCAGAGGGAGCAAGGGATGGGATCAGAGGGAAGAAGGGACGGGATCAGAGGGAGCAAGGGATGGGATGAGAGGGATGAAGGGATGGGGATGGTGGGGATAAGAGGATGGGATCAGAGGGATGAAGGGACGGGATCAGAGGGAGCAAGGGATGGGATCAGAGGGATGAAGGGACGGGATCAGAGGGAGCAAGGGATGGGATCAGAGGGAAGAAGGGACGGGATCAGAGGGATGAAGGGACGGGATCAGAGGGATGAAGGGACGCACCTGGCCGAATAATAAGAGGATGGGATGAGAGGGAAAAAGGGATGGGCAGAGAGGACAGCCATTGGCAAACTCACCACACGTAGAGCTACAGCTCTAACTTCCGCATCCTCCTTGTCCTCATCGTCCCTAGTTATTGCATCTACAAGCTCGCCAACCAGAGCACGACGTGTGATGTGCTCCTCATAATTCTTCTTGTTGCTCCCACGATATGGTCTCTTCATCATGGAGATGTGAAGATGCTCGTAAAAATCGGTGCAGTAGTGTACTGGCAAACCGCCACGACGGATATCCTCTGGAACATGCACCATCGCGTGCACTTTTGGAATCATGAACTCTGACTTTTGTCCGGCTCCAAAGTGAGTGATAAGGAGAGGGATCAGCCTGGGGTGGGAGCAATATAGGGAAATGCCATGGAACCTTATTGCAAAGAACACGATCATGAGTTTGCAATGATCGGACCCTTGGGCTTGTACGTGGTATGAAAGTGATGGAAAGAGGAGTGGTGGGATGCACATCGGAGTCTAGTAGACTTAAAGATAATGATGCCTAAATAATAATCACATCACAAGTGTGCACTTACAATCCTGTGAGGGACGCGAGGTGTATCAACGTCGCCTCTGTATGATAGGGTCGCAACCACACCTCCGAGTGCCAGTAGACATACATCGAAACAGTCTCTACCAGCTCCTTTTTTGCCCCCATCTGTTGAAGGAGCACAGGCAGAACCTGCATCACTGCTTGATGTTCGAATGCATAAAATGTGCCAACATTTGCGAAATACCTCTTCCCCTTCCCTGGTAGGCGGAAGAACGATTGTCTACTGTACTCAGTGATGCGACAAAGTGCATCATCGAACAGTGGCCGCTTGTCAACTTCCCCCCTGCCCCCCTTGAGGATGTTTCGGAGAGAATCTACCATGTGTTTAAACACTCCAAGTGGGGACATGTGCATCACGTCGCACATCAAAGCGCGGTAAGGGTTACCCCATTCGGTGTTTCCTTGTGGAAATCTCCACAGCCACACCTGTTTGGGGGAATTACAGGAAGTATAAAAGTAATGGCACTCTCATTCTTGTACCCACCAAATCCCCCATGTCTGAAATCCAACAAGAAACAGCATTCTCTGCCCATCCCTTCATCCCTCTCTGCCCATACCTTCATCCCTCTCTGCTCATACCTTCATCCCTCTCTGCCCATACCTTCATCCCTCTCTGCCCATACCTTCATCCCTCTCTGCCCATACCTTCATCCCTCTCCGCCCATACCTTCATCCCTCTCCGCCCATACCTTCATCCCTCTCCGCCCATACCTTCATCCCTCTCCGCCCATACCTTCATCCCTCTCTGCCCATACCTTCATCCCTCTCTGCCCATACCTTCATCCCTCTCTGCCCATACCTTCATCCCTCTCTGCCCATACCTTCATCCCTCTCTGCCCATACCTTCATCCCTCTCTGCCCATACCTTCATCCCTCTCTGCCCATACCTTCATCCCTCTCCGCCCATACCTTCATCCCTCTCCGCCCATACCTTCATCCCTCTCCGCCCATACCTTCATCCCTCTCCGCCCATACCTTCATCCCTCTCTGCCCATACCTTCATCCCTCTCCGCCCATACCTTCATCCCTCTCCGCCCATACCTTCATCCCTCTCCGCCCATACCTTCATCCCTCTCTGCCCATACCTTCATCCCTCTCCGCCCATACCTTCATCCCTCTCCGCCCATACCTTCATCCCTCTCTGCCCATACCTTCATCCCTCTCTGCCCATACCTTCATCCCTCTCCGCCCATACCTTCATCCCTCTCTGCCCATACCTTCATCCCTCTCTGCCCATACCTTCATCCCTCTCTGCCCATACCTTCATCCCTCTCTGCCCATACCTTCATCCCTCTCTGCCCATACCTTCATCCCTCTCTGCCCATACCTTCATCCCTCTCTGCTCATACCTTCATCCCTCTCTGCCCATACCTTCATCCCTCTCTGCCCATACCTTCATCCCTCTCCGCCCATACCTTCATCCCTCTCTGCCCATACCTTCATCCCTCTCTGCCCATACCTTCATCCCTCTCTGCCCATACCTTCATCCCTCTCTGCCCATACCTTCATCCCTCTCTGCCCATACCTTCATCCCTCTCCGCCCATACCTTCATCCCTCTCTGCCCATACCTTCATCCCTCTCCGCCCATACCTTCATCCCTCTCTGCCCATACCTTCATCCCTCTCTGCTCATACCTTCATCCCTCTCTGCCCATACCTTCATCCCTCTCTGCCCATACCTTCATCCCTCTCTGCCCATACCTTCATCCCTCTCCGCCCATACCTTCATCCCTCTCTGCCCATACCTTCATCCCTCTCCGCCCATACCTTCATCCCTCTCCGCCCATACCTTCATCCCTCTCCGCCCATACCTTCATCCCTCTCCGCCCATACCTTCATCCCTCTCTGCCCATACCTTCATCCCTCTCTGCCCATACCTTCATCCCTCTCTGCCCATACCTTCATCCCTCTCTACCCATACCTTCATCCCTCTCTGCCCATACCTTCATCCCTCTCTGCCCATACCTTCATCCCTCTCTGCCCATACCTTCATCCCTCTCCGCCCATACCTTCATCCCTCTCCGCCCATACCTTCATCCCTCTCTGCCCATACCTTCATCCCTCTCTGCCCATACCTTCATCCCTCTCTGCCCATACCTTCATCCCTCTCTGCCCATTCCTTCATCCCTCTCTGCCCATTCCTTCATATCATTCTGCCCATTCCTTCATCCCTCTCTGCCCGTCCCACCTTCCCTCTCCTCGCATCCCTTCACCCCTTTCCCCCCTTCCATCCCCACCCGTAACTCACATGCACATGGTGTTGACTGTTGGCTGTTTCCAGCCTCAGGAGATCAGTAGGTTGACGAAGGCACCCCATTTCCATCCATGTGTGCTTCTGTGCTGCCACCGTTCGCTGTGCCCGCATTTCTGTCTTTGCCAGCTGCTTCCGGTGCACCATGCAGCGAGGGCAGGGAAAATTGGTTGAGTGTCCAGACTTGGTTCCTGCAACCTTGCACTGTTCCGGGTAGTCTCCAACATATGCATACAACAATGGATATGCCATACGTCGAATGCCGTATGGGTCAAGCACTGGTTCTCCCTTGTCTGCAGCTGCCATGCAGTCTCCCATAATCATGTCCAGAGCCTGTTGAAAGATCTCCATGCGTCTTCGGACGATGCAGCTACCAGGGGCAAGCATGTCTTCAGTCACCTTCGGTAGCAGAGCTACAAGGCGCCTTCCATGTGGTTTCCAGCGATTTCCAGATGAAATGTTGGCCAGCGACACGTACACTGGCCAACCGGTGACTGATCCATCTTTCGAGAGGTTGGTTTCATCGGAGTACACAATTAGAGCTACAACAGATGCACCCTCCGGCAGATCTTGCTGTGCAAACCACCACCAGGTACCACTATCAGGATCTCGGTACACCCTATCCGCTTCTGCAACTAATGGTTGAGGGTGTGCAATAAAGTCTACTGCATTTGCAGGATTGCTGTATAAATTCTTGGCGCAAGACCACAAGGAACGCCATCGCAGCATGATCGGCTTCCGATCTGAGGGAGATGCTAGATCACTATCCCTGAATTTCTCCATCACCACACCACCAGCTTCCTTCTCCTCAAAACGGTCAACGTCCGCCAATGATTCGAAAGTGCAAGGATCTAACTGACTGCTCTTCATAATATCTACCAGCTCTGCAATTTCTGGCCGAGATAACCCCATGCCTCCTGCTGTTTTTTTGCAGAATACAAAAAAGCGCTTATCTGTGGACGTTTTCTTCGGGTTCTTCTCGTGCGCCACGCCGCATCCACTCGCGTCCATGTTGGGGCGTGAATCTCTCGAAGGACATGGTCCATTGGGAATACAGTCCCCTTCATTAGGCACACTAGCTCTACGCTTGGTGCGACGATCAGCTGTTGTCTGCTCTATTACCTCCTGTAAAGCCTCTAGATCGCGGAAGCTAGGTGCTTGTTGCCCTGCTGGTTGCTCTGGAAACGTATGTATTTTCTGTCGGCGGTGCAGTAGTCTCTCGTTAGGACAGGAGAACCTCTCAATGCAACCCGGTTCACCACAAGCGATGGGGAGATTCCTAACTCCATCCATACGCACCAATCCTATTACCGAGGAATGGCTGTGTACAACTAGGAGTAGCGACCACGTGAGTAGGATCAGAGCACTACTTAAATCCATGCTAGGACCTTGGAGCGCAAGCAATCAATTAACGCGGCCTCTTGAGGAATTTCGCTTGAAGAACCATCTAGGCTGGACACTATATTGTCCTACTGGAGGAAATGAGACAGGAATCTAATTAAACATGTGTTATTTAATAGGAAACGAATCTGCTCAGGAAACGTCCTACATACCTGGTGTACATCTCGGCTGGAAATTAAAATAGCGCATTAGGAGCGGCTGGAGTACGAGTTACTAATCCAGAATTGGGGTGTACAGGTGCCGCCGCTGGTGGCAAATTCATCTAACGCGCAGCTTCCTAAAACGCCTCTTTCCTTGTACCAGAGTCAGCTTAGGAAGGCTTGACCCTTGCACTGAAGCAAGACGGGGTTGGAGAAGAAGGTGAGAATTCGAGTGCTCGCGAAGAAAAATGCCATCATGGGTCCAGACGACGTGGCTTTGCAATACTGGTTAACTATTCATTTCAACCAATAACACCACGTCACGCAGGATTATAATTGGTCGCAGCAACAGCTATCACTGGGCTGCTCCCCCCTGTTGATCGAAACTTCTCGCCATGCGATGATTGGGCCACTCAGACTCTGACACGCTAGCCCTGACTTGACACGCTGGCCGTTGCGTGACGGGCCGGGAAGTAGGACCCAAACTGCTGGATATGCCTCTCGCGCCAGATCTTGTTGGGCGGCGCGAGCCAACCAAAGTTGCGCTGTGCTGTGGCGGGCAGCACACTGTCAATAAAACGCACAGAACACTGCATATGCAACAACAAAAACTCGTCACTATATGCAAAAACAAGCATATTACGTTGCCATAAAAAGACTCAACAAAACAAGGAAAAGCTCTACAAGACTTACAATAACAAATAGCGTCGTCTAGAAACGCCGTTATGCGTTATTGCAATGTAAACTATTCCAAACAACTTAGAACACATGTCGAATTACCTTTGTAAACAAATCTTCAAAACAAATATTTTTCCGATTTAGCACAAAATAATTCGACGAATGACGGAAATCAGTTGTAATACAAAGTGCAATAATGTATGACGTAATGAAGCTGTTTATACATTTTTTAAAAACGAATGTAGAGTCAGTTCAGTCTGTGGCGATGTACCCGCCTCAAGGTTAGGCTTATCGCAATTGTGTTGATTAAGAATTTCCAACGACCAGCTAAAAAGGGCAGGTTGCCCCCCTTGCGAAAACGTGTTGTGAACCTCTCGCCAATCAGGGCAACTCGCGTGCATCCAGTCCACCGTGTCAAGATTCCACCAATGACGACCTACCAAGAAATCGCAAACAACTGGCCAGGAAGTTCCGAGGGTCTCACCCCAAACTGGCGAGACCCCCGCAACACAAAAGCAAGTACCAAAACTCGCCCCCCTCTTCTCCGATGATGCTGTCCTTGTCCATGCATCCTGATTAGAGTCTCTTCAAATTACGATATGGAAGCTAGGAATAGAGGCGCTACAGGTTGGATAGGAAATTACACCAGATAAAGAAAGAGTGTCGCTGTTACACAGAATGCGCGTTGATTTGAAACAACCTTACAGAATGGTCGTCTGAACAGGAGGCTAGCTCCAAGCAGCTTCCTTCCCCCTTTTCTACGCCCGCCTCCCTACTATCCTCAACCCTCGTCCCTCCTGCCCTGCTATCTCCCCTCCCACCCTCCCCTCGCCATCGCAGCCTATGAACAGCTGCCAGGTGGCAATGAATGTCACTGAAAGTCACCAAAAGCCTTGACTGGAGAAGGTGAGGTGGTGGTGGCGGTTGGTCCAAGCGTCTGCACTTGTGTTGCTTGCGCCTTTGCTGCTTCTGCCTGCGCCTATGCGGTGCGGAGGCTTCCACCGCGTGTTGCAACTTGCAGCGCGCGAGCTCCAGCTGCGCTCCAAGCAGGGGCACTGGGGGGAGTAGAAACATCAGCAAGAAGCCGTCCCTCTGCCCGCGAGCTCCTGCTGCACTCCGCTTTTGCCGCTGTCATCCCAGTGATCGTCACTGGTGTCGTTGTCATTGCTATTACTAATGTGTTACCCTCAACATTGCTTACAATCTGAATTTCCTCCTCCATTCGTCCACCCCCCATCATTTCACGCCCATTACTTTTCACCTTCTCACCTCCATTCGTCTACCCTTCCCTTCTCCCATTTCTACAACTTTTGCTCATCTTTTGACGATCTAGGTCGGTCTTTCTCTCACTTCCTGTCTTCCCTGCTCCGTTTTCTTCTCTTGCCATTAATAACTCGTTCATCTGTTCCCAATCAGATTTCCGAGTCAGACTCCAGAGTCACATACCCGAGACAGATTCACAGGTCCGATTCCAAGGTCAGATTCCCAAGTCAGATTCCGCAGTCAGATAACCAAGTCAGATTCCCAAGACAGATTCCCAGTTCAGATTCCCAAGTAAGATTCCCCAGTCAGATTCCCGTGTCAGATTCAGAAGTCGGATTCTCGAGTCAGATTCCCAAGTTAGATTCCCCAGTCAGATTCCCAAGTCAGATTCCCAAGTCAGATGCCCGAGTCAGATTACTGAGTCGGATTCCGGACTCAGACTCCCATGTCAGGTCCCTTAGTCAGATTCCCTGGTCCGATTCCCAAGCGAGACTCCCAAGTTACATACCCGAGACAGATTCACAGGTCCGATTCACAGGTCAGATTCCCAGGTCAGATTCCGAGGTCAGATTCCTAGGTGAGAATCCCAGGTGAGATTCCCAGGTGAGATTCCCAAGTTAGATTCCCAGGTGAGATTCCTGAGTCAGATTCCTGAGTCACATTCCAAAGTCATATTCCCAGGTCAGATTCCCAGGTCACATTCCCAAGTCGGTCAGTTTCCCAGGTCAGTCAGATTGACAAGTTAGATTCTCAGGTCACATTCCCAAGTCACATTACCAGCTCAGATGCCCAGGTCATGTTCCCAAGGTCACATTCCCAGGTCAGATTCCCAAGTCAGACTCCTGAGTCACATACCGGAGACAGATACACAGGTCCAATTCCCAAGTCAGATTCCCCAGTCAGATTACCAAGTCAGATTCCCGAGTCACATACCCGAGAGATTCACAGGTCCGTTTCCCAGGTCAGGTTTCCATGTCAAATTCCTGAGTCAGATTCCCTTGTCAGATTCCTGAGTAAGATTCCCAGGTCAGATTCCCAGGTGAGAATCCCAGGTGAGATTCCCAGGTGAGATTCACAGGTGAGATTCACAGGATAGATTCCCAGGTGAGATTCCTGAGTCAGATTCCTGAGTCGGATTCCCAAATCATATTCCCAGGTCAGATTCCCAGGTCAGCTTCCCATGTAAGATTCCCAGGTCAGATTCCCAGGTCACATTCCCAGGTCACATTCCCACGTGAGATTCGCAGGTGATGTTCCCGAGTCAGAGTCCCCAAAGTCAGATTCCTATGTGAAATTCCCAAGTTAGATGCCCAAGTCAAATTCCCAGGTCAGATTCCCAAGTCAGATTCCCAGCTCAGATTCCCAAGCCAAATTCCCAAGTCAGATGCCCCGAGACAAATTACTGAGTCAGATTCCGGAGTCAGACACCCATGTCAGGTTCCTGAGTCAGATTCCCTAGTCCGATTCCCAAGCCAGATTCCCAAGTTACATACCCGAGACAGACTCACAGGTCCGATTCCCAGGTCAGATTCCCATGTCAAATTCCCAAGTCAGATTCCCTAGTCAGATTCCCACGTCAGATTCCCAAGTCAGATTCCCAGGTCACATTCCCAGGTCAGATTTCCAGGTCAGATTCCCAGGTCAGATTTCCAGGTCAGATTCCCAGGTGAGAATCCAAGGTGAGATTCCCAGGTGAGATTCCCAGGTGAGATTCCCAGGTGAGATTCCTGAGTCAGATTGCCAAGTCCGATTCCCAAGTCATATTCCCAGGTCAGATTCCCAGGTCACATTCCCAAGTCAGTCAGTTTCCCAGGTCGGTCGGATTCCCAAGTCAGATTCCCAGGTCACATTCCCAGGTCATATTCCTAGGTCAGCTGCCCAGGTCAGATTCCCAAGGTCACATTCCCAGGTCAGAATCCCAGGTCAGATTCCCAGGTCAGATTCCCACGTGAAATTCGCAGGTGATGTTCCCGAGTCAGATTCCCCCAAGTCAGATTCCTATGTGAAATTCCCAAGTCAGATTCCCAAGTCAGATTCCCAGGTCAGATTCCCTGGTCAGATTCCCAAGTCAGATTCCCTAGTCAGATTCCCTAGTCAGATTCCCACGTCAGATTCCCAAGTCAGATTCCCAGGTCACATTCCCAGGTCAGATTTCCAGGTCAGATTCCCAGGTCAGATTTCCAGGTCAGATTCCCAGGTGACAATCCAAGGTGAGATTCCCAGGTGAGATTCCCAGGTGAGATTCCCAGGTGAGATTCCTGAGTCAGATTCCCAAGTCACATTCCCAGGTCATATTCCTAGGTTAGCTGCCCAGGTCAGATTCCCGAGGTCACATTCCCAGGTCAGAATCCCAGGTCAGATTCCCAAGTCAGATTCCCAGGTCACATTCTCAGGTCACATTCGCACGTGAGATTCGCAGGTGATGCTCCCGAGTCAGATTCCCCCAAGTCAGATTCGTTTGTGAAATTCCCAAGTTAGATTCCCAAGTCAAATTCCCAGGTCAGATTTCCAGGTCGGCCCGGAGTCAGATGCTCAATTAAGATTCCCAAGTCAGATTCCCAGGTCAGACTCGCAGGTCAGATTTCCAGGTCAGATTCCCAGGTGAGATTCCCAGGTCAGATTCCCTGGTCAGATTTGCAAGTCAGAATCCCAAGTCACATTCTTGAGCCAGATTTCCAGGTCAGATTCCGAATTATTGCCATGAGCATATTAATTTCACTCCAAAATTTCTTTCCCTTTATCAGGATCCCATAAAGTTCCTGTCAAATTCCCTGGTGAGATTTCCAAGTCAGATTTCTGAGTCAGAATCTCAAGTCGGATTACCGAGTCACATTCCCAAATCAGATTCCCAGGTCACATTCCCAGGTCACAATGCCAGGTCAGATTCCTAGATCAGATTCCTAGGTTAGATCCCCAAGTCAGATTCCAAGGTCTGTCAGTTTCCCAAATCAGTCAGAACCCCAAGTCAGATTTGAAGGTGAGATTTTCTGGTGAGATTCCCAAGTCAGATTTCCTAGTCAGAATCCCAAGTCAGCTTTCCAAGTCCGATTCCCAAGCCAGATTCCCACCTCAGCTTTCCAGGTCAGATTCCCAGGTCAGATTCCCAAGTTAGATTCCCAAGCCCCAGGTCAAATTTCCGTTGTCACATATGCGCTCGTATACCCATGGTATATTATTTTTGCATGTCAGGTAAGTATAATCTATTTCCCATTGTCATTTCCAATCTCAGATTCCCGCTTTCAGATTCCTATTTCCAATTCTCCAGTGCCAACTTTCCATGCCAGACTTCCATTGTCAGATTTCCGTATCGGATTCATTTGTCAGAATCTCATTGTCACATTCACCCACAGCCACATTCCATTGTCCAATTCACGTGGTCAGATTCTCACTTCAATTTGTTTTCCCCAGATTCCAGCTGACTACGTTCAATGCTGACTACGTTGCAGCTGCCCGAATCCTATATATTCCCCTTTGTTCAATTCTTACTGTCAGATTCTCACTGTCAGAATTCTATGTCAGATTTCTGAGCCAGATGATTCCCATTGTCAGATTTCCGTTGTTACTTATCCATGGCATATACTCATGTCATGTTCCCGCTTCATTTTTCCATGTCAGGTTCGAATTCTCCAATCCCCGTAGTCAGTTCTCTATTGTCAGAATTGCAATTTTAGATTCCCGTTTACAATTCCCAGTGCCGACGTTCCATGACTGACCTCATTGTCAGATTCCCATCTCAGGAATCAACAGTCGAATCCCAATTGTCAGATTCACCCTTAGTCAGGTTCCTTTGTCATAATATGTCGCCAGATTCTTATTGCATATCAAGATAACAACTTTTGATGCTTTCGAACTCTGATGCCTCATTCACCATGCCTCACTCTCTTCCCTGAATCACCATGCCACACTCTCATCGCTAAATCACGCTGCCTCACTCTCATGCCCGAATCACCATTCCCTGTGGTTATATTAGGTTCACTGTCGGAGTAAGGTGAGGTTAGGACATCATGTACCTAAGTTTTCCGGACTTGCTATCCACGTTTGTTAGGAAATAGTGGTTATGACCCCTCTCCTTTCCTCGGCATCCCAGAATAACGTTGCTACCCCATTAGGAAACCCTATGTCAGAAGATTGCTGATACGATTACCGAACCTTTTCTTTGCCACGCCTTTTGTTCTTACCCAAAAACTAAACCAGCATGAGTGGATTTTTTGCGAGGAATCTACACCCACTGCAGTATGCCTCAATTCACTGAACAGAATTGGTTTGATCAACGAAGGATCTGTTATCGAATATAGGGTTTGTTAGGTCATGTCTGCTATCGAATCAGGTTGTCCTGCAAATTTCGTGTCTTCCTCACCAGCCTCGAGACCAGAAACTCTAGTTACATGATTGCACACAAACCTATGCACATATGCACACACGCCCATGCATGCATGCACGCATGCACGCCCTTCATTGCTCGCATTCCCATGACTACTTTTCAAGTCTTGTCCCACACCCATGGCCTGTCACACACCCATGGCCTGTCACACACACATGGCCTGTCACACACCCATGTCCTGTCGCACACACATGGCCTATCACACACCCATGGCCTGTCACACACCCATGGTCTGTCACACACCCATGGCCTGTCACACACCGATGTCTTGTCACACACCCATGGCCTGTCACACACCCATGCCCTGTCACACACCCATGTCCTGTCACACACCCATGACCTGTCACACACCCATGGCCTGTCACACACCCATGGCCTGTCACACACCCATGTCCTATCACACACCCATGGTCTGTCACACACCCTTGGCGTGTCACACACCCTTGGCCTGTCACACACCCATGTCCTGTCACACACCCATGGCCTGTCACACACCCATGGCCTGTCACACACCCATGGCCTGTCACACACCCATGGCCTGTCACACACCCATGGCCTGTCACACACCCATGGCCTGTCACACACCCATGGCCGGTCACACACCCATGGCCTGTCACACACCCATGTCCTGTCACACACCCATGTCTTGTCACACACCCATGTCCTGTCCCACACCCATGTCCTGGTGGGCGCACACTACTAGCCTATAAAACACCCATCATGAAACTCTTCCATTATTCAACTTCGCTTTACCCTTCCCCTCTTCCTTCGCCTCTGTCCCGTCACGCCCTTTTGCTTCCCCTGTCGCCCCCTTTCACTCGCCCACCACCCATTTTCGATCTCTCGCGCCCATTTTCCAACCCCACCAATGCATTGCCTTGTACAGAAGCCATCTCCTAGGGAGCTCGCCCACTCCGTCCCTTCTCATGGCGAAATACGGAAAGATACACACAATGGATCATATGCTACATTGACATAGTAATTTCCTCTGTAGATTCGGCCCTTCTTTGGCACGTATGAGGACCGTCACAAAACAAATCGGGCCGGAAGTCACAAAATTGACACTTGGGTGACGCGTCAGTATATCCCCTAGAAAGACAAAAAATATTCAAGGGCAGTCCTCGGCATACTGGGAGTTTCATCGGGGAATGAACGCGGACACTCCTCGAGGATTGATTGGCGAATCCAAGCTGTAATGCTGATGATTCGTTTGTGATTACAGTACGCTGTACTCGTTATTGCGCAGTTTAAAGCCCACATTGTGATTGTATAACAATCTTGAATAATGTAAATTACATTTTGACTAAGTCGTATTAATAAACGGAACTTCCATACAATCACAAATATGTATAAGAACCTCTGCATAAGCACGTGTTTACATAAAACAATGTTGCGCCTAAACAAATGCACCTGCTTATTACACGCAATTGGCGCATAGGAAAAAACCGCATTATTCACAGCACATTAGTATCCTTCCTTTCGCCCGTTCTAATTAAACTGAATCGTCAGGCTAGATTTCAATACAGGTCAAACTGTTAGAATACAAGAATGACTAGAAACAAGGGTGAACAAGGGAGATATAGGGTTGGAGTTGTACCCTCTAAGAATACACACCTATCTAGCCTATAACTTCTACATACAAATATATGTATAAGTTGACACACCTCCTAGGCTAGATAAGGGGTAGTGTTTGTTGTGATATAATGCATACTTAGCATTTCTGTAAGTCGATTATCGGTAGATAGTGTCGAATCCTACTATAGAATATAAGTCTATGGGATGACGTCAGCAAATAGCGCTCGTCATGAGGACAGTCGTTTCAGTCACGCGAATAGTCGCGTCTCTTCATTATCATTTAGGGCGCATAGCGCGATAGTGACGAACAGGTACATTAGCGAACAGGTACATTAGCGAACAGGTACTTTCCTAGAGCTATAAAATCCTTGTTATGCCTTTCTATTGTTCACCTTGAGATTTCAACTTTGAGACTTTAAACTTGACTTCAACTGAATTATATACTCAGGTTCATTCTTACAAAGACTTCCACTGTCTTACTTGTCTACCATTCCAGTAAAGATCCTAGGCTAACACTTGAGGTTTTCCAAGTGTTTGTGTTTGCAGATTCTACACTTAGTCTCGTGCAACACCTGTCAAATTATTACATGGTATGAGAGCTATCTGGATTTAAGACTACTGTCAACAATGACTGGGACATCACCAGCACCATCTACCGGATCCAGTTCTGGAACTACTGGAGTACCTGTCTCCACGACCGCCACTGGTCTCTCAGCCTCTGGACCGTTTCCACTGGCTTATGCGCACATCAGTATGCAGCAGCAGAATCCGCCTTCTGTCAGTACTCCAGGTGTTTCATCGACTGCACGTACAGCGCAACAACAACAAACACAGGCAACAGCACAACATCAGGCAACAGCACAGCAACAAGCAACACCACAGCAGTTTTCAACACAGTCAATATCGTCAGCGTTTAGTGGAATGAGCCTTGACGGCTCAAGTTACATGCGTGGAGCTTCAGCTCCAAGTACTGGCTCATTTGCCTTCTCGCCGTTTACGCAGCAGCCGCAGTCGCAGCAGCAGCAGCCCTTTTACATCTTCGGGCGATCACCTGCTCAGCAACAACAACAGCAACAGCAACATCAGCAACAACAGCAACAACTGCAGCATCCACAGCAATTCCAGCAACAGCAACAACCTCAACAACAGGGGATTATTTTTCAACCGCCAAATCTACTTACCAGCACGCAGATCAAGACTACTATACCTTTTAACGGAGTTGAATTTTACTCCTGGAGCTTCGAGTTTGAGCTTCTGGCGCAGTTCGCTGGGCTATGGCCGTTCTTCACCGGCGAGTTTACGTATCCTGTCATGGGAACACAACTGGAGCAACAGAGTTTCCTGCACGCCTCTCTCGGGGCGTATACGGTTCTAGTTCGGAACCTGTCGCCAAAGGAGCAGCTTGGCGTTCGATCTTTTCATTCAAGCTTCACGCCAGCTGAAACTGCATGGAACCACTTAAAGGGGGTGTACATGGCAAAAGACACAATAACAGCAAGTAAGATTCTTTCGCAGCTGACAAGTGTGCAGATGATGACAAACGAGAATGTCATGGATTACGTCAATCGTGTTCGCACACTACAAGATCAACTGGAGAAGAGTGGAGGATACTTCCCTCGTGAGATGTATCTCATGGTCCTTCTTGCTGGACTTGGTCCCGAGTGGCGACAGACGCGCGCCTTCTTGCGCATGAATCCGAACCTCTCAGAAACCGAAATTTCGTCGTATCTTCAAGCGGAACAGCAAGATCTTGACCTGCAGTCACAACGCAATCAGAAGAAAGGATTACAATTAAGTTTTTACTCAAATCCAGAGCCACAGCAACGACTTCCCCCGAAATATCCCTTCTGCCATTTCTGCAAGAAACCAGGACATACTTACCAAACTTGTCGCAGTCGTTGTCAAAACCGTCGCAGCACTTCGCAACCATATCATCGTTCGCAGCAGTTACCGAAGCCACATCAGCAAATGCAGCAGTCGACGTCCCAGACGCAGCAGATGCCGCAGAGTACACCGCCATCACAGCATCGTCCTCCGGTCTTTGCATCTGCAACATCAGGAAAAGGGGTTTTTGGATGTGTTACAACAGTTGATATTTCAGATACAGATTTCGAGACACAACTTGAAGAAACCACCAGTGCAGAGGGCATTCCCTTACCGCAAGTTTACGCTAACCTTGCTCGAGTCATTTCAGGACCCAATACTTGGTATCTCGACAGCTGTTGCGGTTGGCACATGTGCTCCGCTGAAACAAGCGTCATCACCAACCAGTGTCCTCTTCATCGTCCGATAACAGTCACAGTTGCAAACGGACAAACCATTATGGCAAGATCTATTGGGAGTGTAATACTTGAATCAGTCGACACGGGATATTCCTTACACGTTACCAATGTTCCTATCGTCGCCAGCCTTGGTTTCAATCTTCTCTCCACAGCTCAACTCCTGGCACACAAGATTCGCACACAAGGGAATTGTGATACAATGGATCAGGAGTTATGGCACAGTTTATCAAATACTTACCTCGGTCGCGCTGCTACTCAACATGGAGTATCAGTTCTTCAGTTCACAGCACAGGGCACCTCTGGTGATTCTGAACGCGTCCTTGGTCTCGGTCCCTGGGGTCACCCAGAAGAAACATATTATATACACGTGGATATTGTTTTTCGGGCAACTACTGTACCAACAGCTTCTAGAACTGTAGCTGCCGTTCTTACCGCACTGGATACTTGGGAGTTTAATACCGCCGATGAAGGCGCCAATGCTTGGCGAACCTTCTATAACACCCGTGCAGCCTTCCAAGGAACTCCAGCTCCACTTTGGGGAGAAATCAGTGGACTTGCAGCTGATGAACCCGAAGTCGTCGAGGAAGCCGTGAAAGAAGAAGTCGCCGAGCAGCCGAGTCTTCCAGTAGCTGTCGCAGGACCATCTGCCATCAAACTGTAACATCAAAAGAAGCAGTATCAGAAATTGCAGTCGCAAATACAGCAGACACTTCAAATGTTCAGTTACCCCTTACCCGTTTCGTCGAAGGGGAGATTGACATGTCTCCAGCTCTTTCTCCTTTCATCATTTCTTCATTTTATACTAACGCCGACTTTTATCTGCGATCATCAGGACACAAAGCCACATAAGAAATTTGGCACCAACGGTTAGGACATCCATCGCAAGGGATTTTAAATCATTGAATCCGAGCAGCAGTTCTTGATAAAAACAGTCTTCTCTTACCTGACGGCACGGAGATGAAACCGCAGTCTCGCCCAACGGTCTGCACCACGTGTCCGGTCACCAATCTTACCCACGACCCGTTTTCGAGTCATTTTCCTGGCTCCACTCGTTACAAACTGATGCAGAAGGTCTACAGCGATATTCTTAACTTACCTGAAGCAGGACCTAAAGAAGAGCTGTACGTGATTACCTTCATCGAAGCATCTACTCGATATGTTTGGACAGCAAACCTTCCTGCTCGACATCTCGCCCATTCAGTCTTCGTCGCATGGCTCGCCGTCGCTGAAAGAGAGTCTTGAGCAAAACTGCAAGAATTCCAGAGTGATGGCGCAGGGGAGTACACGAGCAACGCTTTCACAGACTACCTCCAGACACTCGGCATCAAACGGAAGCAGTCACTGCCACATGCACACCAACAGATGGGGGTAGCAGAAAGGATGAATCGGACTCTGCAGGAGAAGATGCGTGCTCTGCTGACGCAGGCAGCCCTTCCTCCTCGCTTTTGGCCGTATGCGATGGACCACGCGGTGCTGTTACACAACCTGCTGTCTTCCACATCACTGCCCGAGTTTTCTTCACCTCACCTGCAGTGGACACGAACAGTGGGAAGTACAAAACTTTTACGAGTTTTTGGGTGTGTCGTGCAGTTTCGTCCTCCAACTGCAGCACTCGGCAAATTTTCCGAACGGGCAAAATGGGGGGTACACCTCGGCATCGAAAAATAGTATCATGCATGGAAGATTTTGGATCTTCGTTCAAACCAAATTGTCCCTTCACGTGATCGTCTCTTCTATGAAAGACTCACCTTGCCAGTTTTTCGTGCCCACTAGGCAGCAGCTGCAAACCCTGCCAGGCTGTTCGAAGGCTCGCGTGCATTTGCAACTGACGAAGCCGAAGCTGATGTACAGGACGAGGCGGTTTCTGAAGCTTCCGAAGCTACCGCAACTGACATTCCCGAACCTGTCATGTCAACAGGCATCCCGTAATTTATTCCCCTCGCTGATGTTGACCCGGATGACGTTCCCGAAGTCCACCTCAGCTACGAACGCGATCGCCAACAGCAGCCGATGCCACCCGTCTCCGACGAAGCAGTTCGTGTTACACCTAACGAAATTGGGGGGGGGGAGAAGGGTCAGAAGAAAATTTCGCAGGTGCAAACGAAGAACGTCCGCGTTTTACAGAAACTGGCTTACAGATACTTGGATTCGCAGTCGCAGTACAGTACAACGACAGTAAAATATCTTAACCGAAAACCGTTCGACAAGCTCTTACGAGTCCTTACCGCGAAAAATGGCGCAAAGCCATGGACAGAGAGCTAGCAGCTCTCAAGACTCGCGGCACATGGGAGTTAGTACCGACATCAGAAGTAAAAGGGAGGAAGGTACTTGCCGGGAAGTGGGTCTTCCGTGTCAAGACTAATGCAGATGGGTCGTTTGAGAAATTCAAGGCGTGATGGGTCATCCGCGGGTTCGAGCAGACTTACGGCATCGACTACGAGTTAACTTTTGCTCCCGTCGGTCGACATACGAGCGTTCGGATTTTACTCTGTGTCGCCGCCTGCCGCAATCTACGACTTCGACAAATCGACGTGGCAAACGCATTTCTCTACGCACCCGTCGACATACTCATTCTGGTAGAGTACCCACATTAGTATACTACTAACCCACCGAGCGTATGCCGTCTCCGAAATTCGCTATACGGCATTAAACAGGCACCCCGGCTATGCAAGCAGTACCTACAGTACATTCACAGCTACTCACTGCTGGATTCCGTCAACTACCGCATGACCAGGGGATGTATCTTTTAACTGACGGGAGCAACTATATTTTACTTGTCGCCTACGTCGACGATATTCTCTACGTCAGTACTACCGACTCGCTCGCCAATACCTTCATACTGAAACTACAGAAAAATCTACAGCTTACCGTCTCCGAGACAGTCTCACAGTTTCTCGGTTTAAATATTACCTACTCACCGACGTCTATTCACCTCACCGCTTCGAAGTACGCAGCGACGCTCGCTGCCCGCTTCAACCTCACTCCTTCTACAGTCACTACACCGTACCGATCACTACCGACAGACTACAAACCGAATACTACACCGTTGAGTCTAACCGACCTACAGACCGATCAACAGCAATTAGGCTGTCTACTCTTCACCGCTGTTACTTGTCGTCCAGATCTAGCGTACGCGGCTAGTCAACTCGCACAGTTCCTACGCCGTCCTGAAGAAGAACACCAACTCGATCTTCTTCGCGCGCTTCAGTATTTCGTCTCGACTCCTGACGTCGGCTTAGTCTACAACGTCGTCGGCTGTAAAACTCTATACCTACACCGTTTCGTCGGCGCCGACCACGCTGCTGATACTACTAATCGGCGCTCGCGTGCTGGATTCATCTACCGCCTTGAACCTATCGGCCCTATTTCTTGGAATTCGATGAAGCAGGAGCGGATTGCTCTCTCCTCTGCTGAAGCTGAATTTATTGCTGTCTGCACAGCAAAACGCGAAGGACTTTACCTGCAGGAGCTCTTGGAAGAAGCAAAGTTGACGACGAGTACTCATATCACTTTACAGTGTGACAACCAGAGTGCAATTCGCATCGCGCATCAACCTGGCTTCGTGAACAGGACGAAACATATTTCACTACGTTATTTTTTCGTCAAGGATGAAGTCGAGAAGGGGAGAATGCGATTGGTCTATTGTTTGACCAACGAAATGGCTGCCGACTTCCTCACGAAGAAGCTGACACGACAGAAGTTTCAGTACTGTAACAAGCTTTGCGGGATCTTCAAGAAGTGACACTGTCGAACTTCCAGAAATGAAGGGGAGTGTTGTGATATAATGCATACTTAGCATTTCTGTAAGTCGATTATCGGTAGATAGTGTCGAATCCTACAGTAGAATATAAGTCCGTAGGATGACGTCAGCAAATAGCACTCGTCATGAGGACAGTCGTTTCAGTCGCGCGAATAGTTGCGTCTCTTCATTATCATTTAGGGCAAATAGTGCGATAGTGACGAACAGGTACATTAGCGAACAAGTACTTTCCTAGAGCTATAAAATCTTTTTATGCCTTTCTATTGTTAACCTTGAGATTTCAACTTTGAGACTTTAAACTTGACTTCAACTGAATTATATACTCAGGTTCATTCTTACAAAGACTTCCGCTACCTTACTAGTCTACCATTCCAGTAAAGATCCTAGGCTAACACTTGAGGTTTTCCAAGTGTTGTGTTTGCAGATTCTACACTTACTGTAGTCCCCTGCAACACCTGTCAAATTATTACAGTGCTGAGCAAGAAACACGCAGCTTAGGGTGGCACTACTAGTCCAAACTCTGAGACAGGGGTCCGAAAACCAGTCAGCAAGAGTATAAACAAGACAGGAGCAAAACAGGGCGGCACTACTAGTCCGGCCACTGGAAGAGAAGCCACAAGGCCAGTCTGAAAGGTATATATAAAGAGGAGTACACAATCAAGGTCCTAGCAAGTGAGAATCTACAGGAACTAGACCAAGCTACAAACAGTGCCGCTGATGATCCTTAGGCGCAAGCGCTTTAGTAAAGATATCAGCTATGTTGGCACCAGAGGCCAAGTGTACTACGCAGGCCTGGCGACGCTGTTGTAGCTCGCGCAGGAGGAAGTACCGCAGCTGGATGTGCTTCGCTCTGCCCTCAAGTCGAGGCTCTTGACAAAGGAGGATCATGGTCCTGTTGTCAGCGTTCAGAACCGGGGCAGAGCTAGGCCGCTCACCTAAGTCGGTGAGCAAGAAGGCCAGCCAGCAGAGCTCCTGTGCCGCCATGGCACCGGCGTAGATCTCAGACTCACAGCTAGACTGGGCAACAGACGAGGAGCGAGTGGACCTCCATGAGATGGCACCTGAACCAACGCTAAAGCAGTAGCCCTGAGAGGACCTGAGGGTCTCAGCGTCGTCTGCCCAAGATGCGTCTGTGTGCCCAGTAAGGACCACTGGCCTACGTCCTCCCAGCACTAACCCCGTGCCCGTTGTACTTGCTAGATAACGCAAAACTCTCTTAGCGGGCGACCAGTGCTGTGGTCGGTGTCTGCCTGTGGCCACAAAGCGAGCCATGATGCTGAGAGGGTATGCGAGATCTGGACGAGTGCAAGTCATTAGGTACATGAGGCAACCCACCAGCTCTGCGTAAGGACCAATGGGCTTTATTGACTCCTCTGGAACTGGAGCAGAGAGCCTGTGGTCTACTGGCTGAGGTGTGGGCTGTGCGGAGGAGAGTTGAAGACCGAACCTCTGAAGGACTTGGCGCACCAAGTGTGACTGTGAGAGAGTGATGGTGCACGCTGCTCTGTCCCTGGAGATCTGCAGACCAAGGTAGCGGCGCAGCTCTCCTAGGTCAGCGCAGGTGTGTCTCCTCAGCAGCTCGGCCTTCACAGAGACTAGTGCGTCTCTGTCTGCAGTAGCGAAGACCAGGTCGTCTACGTAGACAAGGATGTAGAACGGAGTCTGGCCAGCACGAACGAAGAGCGAGGGGTCTGCAGAGGACGGAAAGAACTGCACGTCAGCTAGCGTAGCACGCAGCATGTCGTGCCACTCACAGGGCGCCTGACGTAGGCCGTAGACCGGGTGCCGGAGAAGCCACTGCGTCCTAGGAGGGATGGTACCGGTGAAGCCGTGTAGACGGCGCAGGTAGACCTGCTCGTGTAGACTGCCCTGGAGAAACGCTGTGGAGAAGTCGAGGGAGTGTAACTCGTAGTCATGCTGTGCGATTACGTGCAGCAGCGCCCGAAGAGTAGTCGTCTTCGGGGTCGGGGCGAAGGTCTGAAAGAAGTCCACCCCCTCACGCTGACTGAAGCCTCTAGCCACGTAGCGTGCCTTGAATACAGGCGGCTCTCCAGGGGGGCGCTTCACTTTGAAGAGCCACCGGCCATCGACCACGTTCACCCCAGGTGGGGGAACTGCGTCGACGTTGGTGCCGGTGGATCTCCAATATGACATCTCCTGCTCCATGGCAGCTATCCACTGAGAGGCCCACGGTCCCGAGGTGGCCTCAGCGTAAGTGCGAGGGGTCGGGATGTCAAAGGCGTCAGGGTCACCCTCATGGACTAGCAGCATGGAACAGAGATGGGGAGCAGCCTCAGACAGGAAAGCAAGCTCGTACTGCCTATCCTCTAGGACGTCACTGCCAAGGGCATGCGCACCCCCAAGGGATAGAGGGCAGACACGGTCAGAGACCAGAGCGGTGGCGTATTCAAGGTGGCGGATAGAGGCGAAGTCAGCGATAGCAGCGACAAGAGCGTCACGACTGGAGACAAGAACCGACGGGTCGGTAACGAGGAATGCAAGGACCCGAGGAACAAAAGGACGAGCAGCACCAAGGTAGTTAGAGAGAGGGGGAGGCGCGACAGCGAGCGACGACGGAGGAGGCGAAGGCAGGAGGGGAGGACGAAACGCGTAGGAACGAAGCAACATAGGGTGAGAACGCTGAACAGGAGATACAGGACGAGCACGAGAGGGACGGCGAGACCAGACGTGAGACGAAGGCATCTGGTTAGGAGACAGAGGAGGAGACACAAGGGAGGAACGAGGGGGAAGACGAGCCGGAGACGAGTTCGGTGGAGGGAACACAGGGCCTTAGACAGGAAGAGGAGGAGGTGGCGGGGAGGCGCAAGCGAGCGGTCAGGGGAGGGAAGGCCGAGCAGGCAAAGGGCGGACACCGGCGGCGACTGCTGCTGCTGCTACTGCTCGACGCCGACACCTGGACCGCCAGCTGCACCACGGCCACCGCCGGAACACACCACGCCAGCACCCCCAAAAACGCCCACCCTAAGAGCGAGAACTCTCTCCAGCACCGGTGCCACCCCTATGCCCACCGGGACAAGCCACGACAGGAACCCCTGGATTAGCACCCTCCTCAACGCCAGCAACCCCAGAGTCCACGAGCGGCTGCAACTGCGGCGGCAGCAGCGGCTGCTGCGGCGGCAACTGCGACGGCGGAGGAGGAGACACCAAGGGAGTGGCAGGCAGCGAGAATGGCGCCGCGGGGCCACCAGAGTCAGCCGACTCCTCGATCGGGACAACCGACAAGAGGGGAGTGACGTGAGACACACCAGACGGAGCAGGACGGGGAGGGAGGTGAACAGGGGCTACCGGGGGAGTGGGAACCAGAAAGAGGGGAGTTGGACCCAAGAGACCTCGGTGGGAAAAGCGGTGGTAAAAGGAGACAGAATCGTCGAAAGTAGCTTCATGGGAGTGAAAGAAGCGGTGAGACGGCGGGTTGTAAAAGTGCCAGTCAGTCGAGTCAAGTGGGAAAACCCAGGAAGACACAGGGGACAGTGCGGGCAGTGAGCTTGTCCGTGCCAGAGGCACGAACATGAGCGAGGCAGCCCCAGACGTGGAATGCGAACGCATCATCAGGGAACCCGGTCCAAAGAAGGGTCGACGAAACCTGTGGTCGCTGGGAGCGCGGCCACAGGTTAAGCTGGTGAGCGGCGTAGCGAACGCCGAACGGCCACAGGAAATGGGATGCACCGGCATGGATCATTGAGGTACGAGCCACCTCCATGACCAAAACCGATGCGTCGCTCAGCGACCCCATTCTGCTGCGGGGAGTCCGGTAGGGTGTACGACTGGGTGATGCCCTACGCACGATAGAACTGTCCAAGCCGGCCAGAGGCAAACTCGCCGTCACGGTCAGAGTGGAGACACAGCACAGGGAGACCGTGGTGGAGGCGTGCAGCTACGACGCGCGCGATAAGAACGTCAGGCACGTCGGCCTTCCGCTTCATATGTAACATGCATAGGAGGGGCCGGCGGGGTGTGGGGGGATAGCTACTAATGCATTAGACGGCGGATCCGACTTAGAGACACTCTACGAAACAAGCGTGAAAGTGGCGGATAACGTGGAAAGAAAAAAGCGAAGACGATGCAGCAAGTATGGAATCAGGAACACAACGATGGGTGCAAAGCTATAAGGTGAAGGCTGGGTAAGTTGTGGTTCCCTCTAGTAGTACGGTGCAGTAAGTTTGTTTCCGGTGGCGTGCTCTGGGAAGATAGGTGAGAACGATTAAGTGGGGTATTGAGATAAACTTGTGCATTTGAGCCCAGCCTTGGTTTCATTTGGTTGGTCGATACACTTCGTGCCAGCACCACAACAGTCGTGCACGCGTGGCGCTTGCTATTGGCTGGCTTCGTAGGCACTGCACACCAATAATATCATGTACTCGTTTACAGGGCTGCGCTAGTAGCAAGTAGTTGTAACATTTAGTATATTGTATGTTGTAACAGCGTCTTTGTGAACCAAAGTTTCCGTCCTCCCACAGGCCAACCAATCAGAAGGGGCTCGGCCTTTTTTGTAGGCACGTGTGCGCGAAATTCAACGCGGTAACTTGGTTGGCGTGCAAAACTAGCAGCATCAGGATGTCGCCGCCCCTTTTCGCCGAAGCCCCCTCACACGACTTTGATGAGGGGGGTACAGTCATCTTTAGGGTTTCGCACTGGTTGTCACATTTTGCCAACAAACAAAATAGAGTCAACTTTGCCTGTGCCCAGCGGAGACTAGACACTTCAGTTTTTTGCGGGGCCAACTTTTTTGTGACGACAAAGTGTATGGTTCAAGTAGGAGTCGTGTACTTACATTAGATTCAAGTCAACTTAACGAAACTAGAGCAGATGCTTTCAGAGCGTTTCAGAGCGGTACCATGGGTTCCCTTAATCTTTCGCGTACGCTCTACTCTGTCTCAAGAAGTTTTGCATCCTCAGCCGCATCACACGGCTCAGCAGCACTCAAGTTCAGGCTTGAGATGCAGAGCGTATCAGGGAGTGTTCCTAAACGACACGATGCCAGGTCCCTTCGTGAGTTCTTGAGATTTTGCTGGTAACAAATTCCCGTAAATAACATTTTGACACGCAGTAGCACGACATGGCATCGCGTAGGAGCAGGCCCTCAGGCTGACTCCGGAATCAAATCGTCCATCCGATTAGTCGGGGCATCGTTTGACAAACGCAGTCGCATCCAGTCTACGAACACAAGAAGCGCCAAGCGGAACCCACGTTCGAAGACTAGTTGCCCTGAATGTATAAGATTTTATGGTAGTTTTCGGCATTGAGTTTGGAAATTCTAGTTTCGAAAATGTTTTCAAGTGGCGGGCGCGGGACTCTGGACAATTTAGACGTAAACATTTCCACCACCTGCCAAACCTTTCTCATTTTCGATTGTGAGGCTGGGAACCTTGTTTTGGTCAATGCACCCTCGCGCCCAGGGCTATGCTCGACGAGCAACTACCCAAATGCTGATTCTTAACGGGTGTCTTTTTGACCGGAACTCCCTTTTTGACGGATTCGGGTCACACCGACTCCGCTGGTTCTGGGGTCTCTGTTTGCTCGAACCTGGCTTTTAGCCTGCGTTCTGGCGGATTTTGACCCGAAAACGGGCCCTGACGGGTACGATGTCCCCCAGATGACTGGTTAAAAATCCATTCTGAAGTCCCGCGCTCCCAGAGTAAATCCTGAGGGGTACCATGGTCCATCCATGGGTTCCCTCGTTCAGGGAGCCCTTCTCCGCAACAAAGTTCCACATCCCCAGCCGCATCACACGGCTCACACACACACCCAACGCGTTTCGAGACGCACACAAAAATCAATCGACAATCCGATTGGTCGGGGCATTGCATGACTCGAAACGCAGTGCTTTTCTTTCTGCCGAGGTTAAACACAAAACAAGCAGCCATACCACGATAAAACGCATGAGACCGCGTGTTTATTCTCTACACCGCTTGTCACCCATGTTCATTTTCGAGCGTGAGTCCCGGAACCCTTGTTTCCTCCACAGCCCACCTCACGCGCTGAGAACCCAGCCACTTCTGCTCCAACGAATGCATAAAGCAGAGCCCTGTTCTGCTCGTTACATCACACAAGCACGTGAACACACATTGCCCAGAAACACCCGATCCTTCTGCTTCTCTCTTCCGCCGAGTAGTCCTCTCAAAAACTTCGAGGTCCTCTCCCTCTTCACTCGTTCCGTCGAGAAATTATCTCGCTCCCTCTTTTCCAAGCCGCGCGAGGCATGGCATCGTGGTGGAACCAGCTGGCGATTCTCGGAATTTGCGCGCTGATCGCGGTGCTCGTCGCGCCGGCGGCGGCGAAGCGGCCCAGCAAGGAGGAGGTGATCGCAGAGGTGAAGAGCGCGCGCGACGCACTCAAGAACCCCGCGATTTCCAGCAAATACCGAATAACCACCACCTTCCTCGACCACTTCATCCCGAAATTGGGTAAGTAGCATGAAAGCTCTCTGTTAAAAGCTACATCTCTCGGCATGTTTAAACCGGAGTTATAACTCGTCAACACCTTTTGCGCTCAACTATTCTAGTCCACGTTCTCCTCATAGCTTTCATCATGAAATGTGTTGACGAAATCGAGCTCTGGTTTCTTGTGTTGGTGTGAGCAATGCAATGCAATGCTTCAGAGAGCGACTGGAATCCGACGGACGAGACGCTCGGCAAGCTGGACCGCAAGGCCATGCTCTTCCCGCGGACGACGCGCTGCTCACCTCCGACTCCGCCGGCGCGGGCGTGAGCATGATGCTGAACCCGAACGCGGACCTGGAGGACGCCAAAGGGTACTGGAACTGGCTGCGCGCCAACATGGTGGACGGGCTCTACTCGGAGCAGGAGATGAGCGACGCGCGTGAGCTCAAGGACGTCAATGGCCGCAAGATGAGCAAGAGTGAGGACGCCGCCGCCGCCGCGTCGGCGAATCTGAGGGGGGGGAGGAAGATGCGGTTCGGGAAGGCCAACGCGCAGATTAACGACCCTGAGATTTTCAAAGGGACGTTTCTGATCGTTCATGGTGTGGACGCTCTGCAGTCGCCGTACTGACCCGCCTGCCGGATCAAAGCGTTTGTGCGAAAAGAAGCTCGTCTGGCTGATCAGCTTCGTAGGCCCTACGACTATTGGAGAAAATCTCGCGAATCCCGTTCCGCAGCGAAAATTGGAATATAATCGGACGCGCGAGACGGGATTCGTGAGATTCGCGAGATTCTCTCCATCTATTGTGTGTTTCCTTGGCGCTCTCATGTGTCTAGATTACGCGTTCCTGGGTAGAGCTATCTGGGTGGAGCAACGCATTAGTGTGATGGTGCTTGGCTGGAGGCTCCGGCTAGGATGGGGTTTACGGAGGGGGGGGTAGTAGATTGGAGAAATGCAGCGGAGGGTGAAAGGCTTTGTTCGGTGTACAAACTTCAGAAGTAATTATTTACTAGTTGATGCGTTTGAAGTTGCTCCATACATAACTTTTCATGCAGCATGATGCTGTCCTTGTCCATGCATCCTGATTAGAGTCTCTTCAAATTACGATATGGAAGCTAGGAATAGAGCCGCTACAGGTTGGATAGGAAATTACACCAGATAAAGAAAGAGTGTCGCTGTTACACAGAATGCGCGTTGATTTGAAACAACCTTACAGAATGGTCGTCTGAACAGGAGGCTAGCTCCAAGCAGCTTCCTTCCCCCTTTTCTACGCCCGCCTCCCTACTATCCTCAACCCTCGTCCCTCCTGCCCTGCTATCTCCCCTCCCACCCTCCCCTCGCCATCGCAGCCTATGAACAGCTGCCAGGTGGCAATGAATGTCACTGAAAGTCACCAAAAGCCTTGACTGGAGAAGGTGAGGTGGTGGTGGCGGTTGGTCCAAGCGTCTGCGCTTGTGTTGCTTGCGCCTTTGCTGCTTCTGCCTGCGGCTGTGCGGTGAGGAGGCTTCCACCGCGTGTTGCAACTTGCAGCGCGCGAGCTCCAGCTGCGCTCCAAGCAGGGGCACTGGGGGGAGTAGAAACATCAGCAAGAAGCCGTCCCTCTGCCCGCGAGCTCCTGCTGCACTCCTGCAGCTTTTGCTGCTGTCATCCCATTGACCGTCACTGGTGTCGTTGTCATTGCTATTGCTAATGTGTTACCCTCAACATTGCTTACAATCTGAATTTACTCCTCCATTCGTCCACCCCCAATCATTTCACGCCCATTACTTCTCACCTTCTCACCTCCATTCGTCTAACCTTCCCTTCCCCAGTTTCTGCAACTTTTGCTCATCTTTTGACGATCTAGGTCGGTATTTCTCTCACTTCCTGTCTTCCCTGCTCCGTTGTCTTATCTTGCCGTTGATAACTCGTTCATCTGTTCCTCGCTTTCCCATCTTTCTGCCTCCCCTCACCAATCACTGTTCGCTGCTTTGAGTCCCTGCATCTCACTGTCATCTATACTGATCCCAATAACTTCCTCTCACCAATCTCTGACTCACCATAACCCACTCTCATGCTTGAATCATGTTGCCCTGCCTGTAGTTTGTGCCTGCCAGCCAAGTCAGATTCCCAAGTCAGATTCCTGAGTCAGATTCCCAAGTCAGATTCCCAAGTCAGATTCCCATGTCAGATTCCCATGTCAGATTCCCATGTCAGATTCCCAAGTCCGATTCCCATGTCAGATCCCCAGGTCAGATACCAAAATCAGATTCCCAAGCCAGATTCCCATGTCAGATTCCGAAGTCAGATTCCCAAGTCCGATTCCTGAGTCAAATTCCCAAGACAGATTCACAGGTCCGATTCCCAAGTCAGATTCCCATGTCAGATTCCGAAGTCACTCTCCCAAGTCAGATTCCCAAGTCTGATTCCCGACTCTGGTTCCCAAGTCAGATTTCCGAGTCAGACTCCAGAGTCACATACCCGAGACGGATTCACAGGTCCGATTCCCAGGTCAGATTCCCAAATCAGATTCCCCAGTCAGATAACCAAGTCAGATTCCCGAGTCACATACCCGAGAGACTCACACGTCCGTTTCCCAGGTCAGTTTTCCAAGTCAGATTCCCAGTTCAGATTCCCAGTTCAGATTCCCAAGTCAGATTCCCATGTCAGATTCCCTAGTTCGATTCCCAAGTAAGATTCCCAGGTCAGATTCCCACGTTAGATTCCCAAGTCAGATTCCCGTGTCAGATTCAGAAGTCGGGTTCTCGAGTCAGATTCCCAAGTGAGATTCCCCAGTCAGATTCCCAAGTCAGATTCCCAGCTCAGATTCCCAAGCCAAATTCCCAAGTCAGATGCCCCGAGACAAATTACTGAGTCAGATTCCGGAGTCAGACACCCATGTCAGGTTCCTGAGTCAGATTCCCTAGTCCGATTCCCAAGCCAGATTCCCAAGTTACATACCCGAGACAGATTCACAGGTCCGATTCCCAGGTCAGATTCCCATGTCAAATTCCCAAGTCAGATTCCCATGTCAGATTCCCACGTCACATTCCCAGGTCAGAATCCCAAGTCAGATTCCCAGGTCAGATTCCCACGTGAGATTCGCAGGTGATGTTCCCGAGTCAGATTCCCCCAAGTCAGATTCCTATGCGAAATTCCCAAGTCAGATTCCCAGGTCAGATTCCCTGGTCAGATTCCCAAGTCAGATTCCCTAGTCAGATTCCCACGTCAGATTCCCAAGTCAGATTCCCAGGTCACATTCCCAGGTCAGATTTCCAGGTCAGATTCCCAGGTCAGATTTCCAGGTCAGATTCCCAGGTGAGAATCCAAGGTGAGATTCCCAGGTGAGATTCCCAGGTGAGATTCCCAGGTGAGATTCCTGAGTCAGATTGCCAAGTCCGATTCCCAAGTCATATTCCCAGGTCAGATTCCCAGGTCACATTCCCAAGTCAGTCAGTTTCCCAGGTCGGTCGGATTCCCAAGTCAGATTCCCAGGTCACATTCCCAGGTCATATTCCTAGGTCAGCTGCCCAGGTCAGATTCCCAAGGTCACATTCCCAGGTCAGAATCCCAGGTCAGATTCCCAGGTCAGATTCCCACGTGAGATTCGCAGGTGATGTTCCCGAGTCAGATTCCCCCAAGTCAGATTCCTATGTGAAATTCCCAAGTCAGATTCCCAAGTCAGATTCCCAGGTCAGATTCCCTGGTCAGATTCCCAAGTCAGATTCCCTAGTCAGATTCCCAAGTCAGATTCCCAGGTCCCAAGCTGATCAGCCAGACGAGCTTCATCGGAGAAGGGGGGGGGAGGTTTTTCAAGTCGAAGGTGTGTTGGGGGAAAGTCCCTCGCTTCGGAGGGGGTTGGCTGGGAATTGGCGAGTCGTCGTCAAGAACGTCTTCGTCTTTCCCGCAACATTCCCAACCAAACCGAGTCGCATCGAGCAATTCGTTCGGAAATTGGGGTTCGGTGTGCACGTCGAAGGAGAGTTGTAATCGTATTGCATCGACTCGCCAATTTTGTTATTAGACTTTCGCTGCAATGGACATCTTTTGTCCCACGAGTTGTAATCACTGGACAGTAAATTAGACACTTATGTTGTATGTATATTTGTTATATATAACTAAGTAAAAATTTTACAATATTATAACTCGATTTGAACGATTTTTTAAATATACATTCTCGTGATTTCATTCATTATTATACCCGCAAACCATAACAGATATTATTGGCAATGAAAAACAACCCTCAACAATACCTCTTCATCCAACATAAAGACAAGCCCTAATCAACTTCCAAAACACCAGCACGTCTTGAATCACATCCCTGATAACGAAGCACATCCACATGCAACTTGCCCCATCGCCCCCTTCAGAAAATAACCTCCACACCCTCTCCATTCAGGTCGCCTTCAACCACATCATCTACGTCACGGTCCCCCACGAAATCAAGGGCCAGGATGTTCTCTGGGACATCCACCCAATCCATGAGGTACAGCTTGCCGATGAAGTAGTTGTTGCCGTTGTACTTGGTGGCCTGGAACCGGTTGAGCAGGCGCTGGACGACGCGCTCCTGCCTTCCGAGGGCATCAGGATCTCCAGACCTTTCTAGCTGAATGCGTGCCATGTTCGGATTGCGCAACTTGTGACGAATCTGCAGATCAAGAGGGACGGAGGGATGGGCAGAGAGAGGAATGAAGGGATGGGAACGAAGGGAGGAAGGGATGGAGAGAGAGGGGCGGGGGGAATGGGCAGAGAGGAATGAAGGGATGGGCAGAGAGGGATGGAAGGATGAGAAGGGAGGAAAGGAGCGATGGGATGGAGGGATGGGAAGGGAGGGATCAAGAGATGGGATGAGAGGGAAGGGGGGGAGGGCAAAAAGGGATGAAGGGATGGGCAAATGGGATGAGAGAGAATGAGGGATGGGCAGGGAGGGATGAAGGGACGGGCAGGGAGGGAGGAGGGGACGGGCAGGGAGGGATGACAGGACGGGCAGGGAGGGATGAAGGGACGGGCGGGGAGGGATGAAGGGACGGGCAGGGAGGGATGAAGGGACGGGCGGGGAGGGATGAAGGGACGGGCAGGGAGGGATGAAGGGACGGGGCAGGGAGGATGAAGGGACGGGCAGGGAGGGGATGAAGGGACGGGCGGGGAGGGATGAAGGGACGGGCAGGGAGGGATGACAGGACGGGCAGGGAGGGATGAAGGGACGGGCAGGGAGGGATGAAGGGACGGGCAGGGAGGGATGAGGGGACGGGCCGGGAGGGATGAGGGGATGGGCAGGGAGGGATGACAGGACGGGCAGGGAGGGATGAAGGGACGGGCAGGGAGGGATGAAGGGACGGGCAGGGAGGGATGAAGGGACGGGCGGGAGGGATGAAGGGACGGGCGGGAGGGATGAGGGGACGGGCAGGGAGGGATGAAGGGACGGGCAGGGAGGGATGAAGGGACGGGCAGGGAGGGATGAAGGGACGGGCAGGGAGAGAAGGGACGGGCAGGGAGGGATGAAGGGACGGGCAGGGAGGGATGAAGGGACGGGCGGGAGGGATGAAGGACGGGCAGGGAGAGATGAAGGGACGGGCAGGGAGGGATGAAGGGACGGGCAGGGAGGGATGAAGGGACGGGCAGGGAGAGAAAGGGACGGGCAGGGAGGGATGAAGGGACGGGCAGGGAGGGATGAAGGGACGGGCAGGGAGGGATGAAGGGACGGGCAGGAAGGGCTGTGGGCTCACCACGGCCATAGTGAGGGTGAGCTGATGTCGGTGCAGCGCTACGACTGGACCGGCCTTCCCTGTCCACACTTTCCCCACCGCAAGAAAGGCAGGGCTCGAGAACGGGACACCCAACCACTCGTGCCATGGGATCCCTGTGTCATCTGCAAAGAACAAGGGAGTTTAGGCTAGCACCAGGTGTGTGATAACGATCAAGAGAGCACGAGAGTAACTACTCACCAATTGCGTTCTCAGCAACCCACTTCACACATGCAAGTGCGAACTCAG
>BQMB01001232.1:0-65820 GCA_027943415.1 Closterium sp. NIES-67 | reverse complement strand
CCAAGAGTGGCGTGCGAGTGGTTTGCACCCCCTGAAAGTGGCGTGCGAGTGGTTTTCAACCTCGCTCGAATGGCGTGCGAGTGGTTTGCCACCCCTAGAGTGGAGTGCGAGTGGTTTGCAACCCCCTGAGAGTGGCGTGCGAGTGGTTTGCCCCCCTCTGAGAGTGGCATGCGAATGGTTTGCCACCCCCCAGAGTGGCTTGGAGTGGTTTGCCACCCCCCGGGTGGTGGCGAGTGGTTTGCCACCCCCCCGAGAGTGTCGTGCGAGTGGTTTCCCACCCCCTGATTGGCGTGCGAGTGGTTTGCCACCCCTAGTGGCATGCGAGTTGTTTGCCACCCCCTGATAGATGTGTGCGAGTGGTTTGCCACCCCCCCGAGAAAGGCATGCGCGTGGTTTGCCACCCCCCCGATTGGCGTGCGAGTGGTTTGCCACCCCCTAGAGTGGCGTGCGAGTGGTTTGCCACCCCCTGATAGTGGCATGCGAATGGTTTGCCACCCCCAAAGTTGCTTGGGAGTGGTTTGCCACCCCCCAGAGTGGCGTGCGAGGGGTTTGCCACTCCCCAGAGTTGCATGCGAGTGGTTTGTAACCCCGAGAGTGGCGTGGGAGTGGTTTGCCACCCTCCAAGAGTGGCGTGGGAGTGGTTTGCCACCCTCCGAGAGTGGCGTGCGAATGGTTTGCCACCCCTCAGAGAGGCTTGGGAGTGGTTTGCCACCCCCCCAAGTGGCGTGCGACAGGTTTGCCACCCACCGAGAGTGGCGTGCGAGTGGTTTGCCATCACACCGATTGGCGTGCGAGTAGTTTGCCACCCCCTAGAGTGGCGTGCGAGTGGTTTGCCACCCCCCGAGAGTGGCGTGTGAGTGGTTTGCCACCCCTTGATAGTGGCATGGGAATGGTTTGCCACCCCAAAGACGCTTGGGACTGGTTTGCCACCCCCAGAGTGGCGGCAAGGTGGTTTGCCACTCCCAAGAGTGGCATGCGAGTGGTTTGCCAACCCTCGAGAGTGGCTTGAGAGTGGTTTGCCACCTCCGAGATTGGCGTGCAAATGTTTTGCCACCCCAAGAGGCTTGGGAGTTGTTTCCACCCCCGAGTTGCGTGCGACTCGTTTGCCACCCTGCAGAGTGGCTTGGAGTGGTTTGCGAGTGGTTTGCCACCCCCCGAGTGGCGTGCGAGTGGTTTTGCCACCCCCATGATGGCGTGCGAGTGGTTTGCCACCCCCAGAGTGGCATGCGAATGGTTTGCCACCCCAGAGAGTGGCGTGCGAGTGGTTTGCCACCTCCCAGATTGGCGTGGGAGGGGCCCCCCCCGGGGTTTGCCACCCCCAAGTGGCGTGCGAATGTTTGCCACCTCCCATTGTGGCGTGCGAGTGGTTTGCCACCCCTCAGAGGCGTTGGGAGTGGTTTGCCACCCCCAGAGTGGCGTGCGAATCCTTTGCCACCTACCGAGAGTGGCGTGGAATGGTTTTGCCACCCCCCAAGTGGCTTCGAGTGGTTTGCCACCCTCTAAGTGGCGTCGAGTGTTTGCCACCCTCCAAGAGTGGCGTGCGAATGGTTTGCCACCCCCAGTGGACGTGCGAGTGGTTTGCCATCCCGCAGTTGTGACGTGCGAGTGGTTTGCCACCCTCCAAGAGTTGGTGCGAGAGGTTTGCCACCCCAGTGCGTGCGAGAGGTTTGCCACCACCCAGGTTGGCGTGCAGTTGTTTACCACCCTCCAAGAGTGCGTGCGAGTGTTTTGCCACCCCGTAAATGATGTGCGAGTTGTTTGCCACCCCCAAGGTTGGCGTGCAAGTTGTTTACCACCCTCCAAGAGTGGCGTGCGAGTGTTTTGCCACCCCGCAGTATGATGTGCGAGTTGTTAGGGAGTGGTTTGCCACACTGCGAGACTGGCGTGCGAATGGTTTGCCACCCTCAGAGAGGCTTGGGAGTGGTTTGCCACCCCCACGAGTGGCGTGGGACAGGTTTGCCAACCACTGAAAGTGGCGTGCGACTGGTTTGCCACCGACTGAAAGTGGCGTGCCAGTGGTTTGCCACCCCCCCGAGTGGCGTGCGAGTAGTTTGCCACCCTCCAAGGTTGGCGTGCAAGTTGTTTACCACCCTCCAAGAGTGGCGTGCGAGTGTTTTGCCACCCCGCAGTATGATGTGCGAGTTGTTTGCCACCCCGCAGTGTGACGTGCAAGTGGTTTGCCACCCCGCAGTGTGACGTGCGAGTGGTTTTCCACCCCCCGAGAGTGGCATGCGAATGGTTTGCCACCCCTCAGAGTGGCTTAAGAGTGGTTTGGCACCCCTCGAGTGGCGTGCGAGTAATTTGCCACCCCCCAAGTGGTGTGCGAGTGGTTTGCCACCCCCCGAGTGGCGTGCGAGAGGGTTGCCACCCCCAAGAGTGTCTTGCGAGTGGTTTGCCACGCGCCGAGAGTGGCATGCGAGTAGTTTGCCGCCCCCTGACAGTGGGTGCGCGTGGTTTTTCCAACCCCCTGAGTGGCTTGGGAGTGGTGTGCCACCCCACCGAGTGGTGTGCGAGTGATTTGCCACCCCCCAAAAGTGGCGTGCGAGTTGTTTGCCACCTCCCAGAGTGGCGTGCGAGTCGTTTTCCACCCCTCGAAAGTGGCGTGCAAGTGGTTTGCCACCCCCCAGAAGAGTAGCGTGCGATTGGTTTGCAACCCACCAAAGTGGCGTGCGAGTTGTTTGCCACCCCCACGAGTGGGGTGCAAGTGGTTTGCCAACCCCCAGAGTGGCGTGTGAGTGGTTTGCCACCCCCCGAGAGTGGCGTGCGAATGGTTTGCCACCCCCTAGAGTGGCTTGGGAGTGGTTTGCCACCTCCCCGAATGGTGTGCGAGTGGTTTGCCACCCCCCCGAAAGTGGCGTGCGAGTGGTTTCCCACCCCATGATTGGCATGCGAGTAGTTTGCAAACCCCCAGAGTGGCATGCGAGTGGTTTGCCACCCCCCCGATTGGCGTGCGAGTGGTTTGCCACCCCCTAGAGTGGCGTACAAGTGGTTTGCCACCTTTTGAGAGTGGCGGCGAGTGGTTTGCCACCTCCTGATAGTGGTTTGCGAATGTTTTGCCACCACCCAGAGTGGCTTGGGAGTGCTTTGCCACCCCCTAGAGTGGCGTGCGAGGGGTTTGCCACTCCCCAGAGTGGCATGCGAGTGTTGTGTAAACCCCGAGAGTGGCGTGGGAGTGGTTTGCCACCCTCTGAGAGTGACGTGCGAATGGTTTGCCACCCCTCAGAGAGGCTTGGGAGTGGTTTGCCACCCCCCCAAGTGGTGTGCGACTGGTTTGCCACCCACCGAGAGTGGCGTGCGAGTGGTTTGCCATCCCCCCGAGTGGCATTTGAGTGGTTTGCCACCCTCCAAGATTGGCGTGCAAGTTGTTTGCCACCCAGCAATGTGACGTGCAAATGGTTTTTCACCCCCTGAGAGTGGCGTGCGAATGATTTGCCACCCTCCAGAATGGCTTGGGAGTGGTTTGCCACCCCCCCGAGTTGCGTGCGATTCTTTGCCACCCCCCTGAGTGGCGTGCAAGAGGTTTGCCACCCCTCAAAGTGGTGTGCGAGTGGTTTGCCACCCCCCGAGAGTGGCATGCGAGTGGTTTGCCACCCCCTGAGAATAGCGTGCGAGTGGTTTGCCACCCCCTGAGAGTGGCGTGCGAGTGGTTTGCCACCCCCCAAGAGTGGCGTGTACGTTATTTGCCACAACCCGAAAGTGGCGTGTCAGTGATTTGCCACCCTCCAAGATTGGCGTGCTAGTGGTTTGCCACCCTCCGAGAGTGGCGTGCGAATAGTTTGCCACCCTGCAGTGTGACGTACGAGTGGTTTGTGACCCCGCAGTGTGATGTGCGATTGGTTTTTCACCCCCTGACTGGTGTACGATTTGTTTGCCACCCCCGAATTGGCGTGCGAGTGGTTTGCCACCCCTCCGAGTGGCGTGCGAGAGGTTTGCCACCCCCTAGAGTGGCATGCGAGTGGTTTGCCACCCCTCGAGAGTGGCATGCGAGTTGTTTGCCACCCCCTGAGAGTGGCATGCGAGTGGTTTGCCACCTCCCAAGAGTGGCGTGCGAGTGGTTTGCCACCCCCCAGAAGAGTGGCATGCAAGCGGTTTGCCACCCACCAAAGTGGCATGCGAGTTGTTTGCCACCCCCATTAATGGGGTGCGAGTGGTTTGCCACCCCCACGAGTGGTGTGCGAGTGGTTTGCCACCCCCCGAGAGTGGCGTGCGAGTGGTTTCCCATCCCCCCGATTGGCATGCGAGTGGTTTGCCACCCCCCAGAGTGGCATGCGAGTGGTTTGCCACCCCCTGAGAGTGGCGTGCGAGTGGTTTGCCAACCCCCGAGGGTGGGATGCGAGAGGTTTGCCAGTCCCCAGATTGGCGTGCGAGTGGGTTGCCACCCCCCAGAAGAGTGGCGTGCGAGTGGTTTGCTACCCACCAAAGTGGCGTGCGAGTTGTTTGCCACCGCCTGATAGTGGCATGCGAATGGTTTGCCACCCCCAGAGTGGCTTGGGAGTGGTTTGCCACCCACCAGAGTGGCGTGCGAGTGGTTTTCCACTCCCCAGAGTGGCATACGAGTGGTTTGCCAACCTCCGAGAGTGGCGTGGGAGTGGTTTGCCACCCTCCGAGAGTGGCGTGCGAATTGTTTGCCACACCTTAGAGAGGGTTGGGAGTGGTTTGCCACCCCCTAGAGTGTCGTGCAACTCGTTTGCCACCCACTGAGAGTGGCGTGCGAGTGGTTTGCCATCCCCCCGAGTGGTGTTCGAGTGGTTTGCCACCCTCCAAGATTGGCGTGCGAGTGGATTGCCACCCTCCAAGAGTGGCATGCGAATAGTTTGCCACCCCGCAGTCTGACGTGCGAGTGGTTTGCCACCCTGCAGTGTGATGTGCGAGTGGTTTTTCACCTTCCGAAAGTAGCGTGCGAATGGTTTGCTACGCTCCAGAGTGGCTCGGGAGTGGTTTGCCACCCCCTCGAGTGGCGTGCGATTTGTTTTCCACCCCTGAAGTGGCATGCGAGTGGTTTGCTACCCCCCCGAGTGGCGTGTGAGAGGTTTGCCACCCTTCCAGAGTGGCGTTTGAGTAGTTTGCCACCCCCCGAGAGTGGCATGCGAGTGGTTTTCCACCCCCAAAGAGTGGCGTGCGAGTGGTTTGCCACCCCCCAGAAGAGTGGCGTGCGAGTGGTTTGCCACCCACCAAAGTGGCGTGCGAGTTGTTTGCCACCCCCACGAGTGGGGTGCGTGTGGTTTGCCACTCCTCAGAGTGGCGTGTGAGTGGTTTGCCACCCCTCAAGAGTGGCGTGCGAATGGTTTGCCACCCCCCAGAGTGGCTTGGGAGTGGTTTGCCCCCCCCTCGAGTGGTGTGCGAGTGGTTTGCCACCCCATGTGAGTGGCGTGCGAGTGGTTTCCCACCCCCTTGACTGGTGTGCGAGTGGTTTGCCACCCCCCAGAGTGGAATGCGATTGGTTTGCCACCCCCCGAGAGTGGCGTGCGAGTGGTTTGCCACCCACCGAGGTTGGCATGCATGTGGTTTGCCACCCCCCCTATTGGCGTGCGAGTGGTTTGCCACCCCCTAAGTGGCGTGCGAGTGGTTTGCCACCCTCCGAGAGTGGTGCGTGAGTGGTTTGCCACCCTCTGATAGTGGCATGCAAATGGTTTGCCACGCCCAAGAGTTGCTTGGGAGTGGTTTGCCACCCCCCAAAGTGGTGTGCGAGTGGTTTGCCACCCCCCAGAGTGGCGTGCGAGTGGTTTGCCAACCCCCGAGAGTGGCGTGGGAGTGGTTTGTCACCCTCCGAGAGTGGCGTGTGAATGGTTTGCCACCCCTCTGAGAGGCATGGTTAGGCTTTGATTTAGTACGGGTCAAGTGCAAAACTTCTAAAAGTAATACCTCTTTGCCGACTTGGAATAAGGTCCTACAATTCGATAGTCATGCTCACGAGTCGAACACCATTTTGAAAACCCACGAATTATGGAACTTAGGAGCTTTTGTTTATTATATAGAATCCAGGTCTCAGCATGGTTAGGCTTTGGTCTAGTATTGGTCAAGTGCAAACCTTCCAAATGAAATATCTCCTTGCCCACTTTGAAACAAGGCCTACAATTTGATAGGCATGCAGGGATGATTCAGCAAGATAGTGAGAATTGAGCAAGGTAAGGGTAATTAAGCAAGGTAGGGGGGATTCTGTAAGATAGGGAGAATTCAGCAAGGTAGGGTTAATTCAACAAGGAAGGGGGGACTCAACAAGGTAGGGTTGATTAAGCAGGGTAGGGTTGATTAATAAAGGTAGGGGTGATTGAGAAAGGTAGGGGTGATTGAGCAAGAAAGGGGAAAGACAACAAGGTTGGGTTGATTAATCAAGGAAGGGGTGATTCAGCAAGAAAGAGGGGATTCACCAAGATAGAGAGAACTCAGCAAGGAAGGGGAGATTCAGCAAGATATCGGGAATTCTGCAATTTTCGGGTGATTAAGCAATACAGCGGTGATTATTCAAAGTAGGGATCATTAAGCAAGGTAGGAGTGAGAAAACAAGGTCGTGGGAATTCTGCAAGGTAGGGATTATTAAGCAAGGTGGGGGTGATTCAGCAAGGTAGGCTTGATTAAGCAACGTAGTTGGAATTCATCAAGGTAGGGGTGATTCAGAAAGGCAGGGGCATTCAGCAAGATAAAGAGAACTCAGCAAGGTAGGGGAGATTCAGTGAAATGGGGGGAATGGAGGGGGGTGGCAACATCGCAAAAAACGTATGCTCTCAAAACGATTGCGTAGCATTCGCACAACTGCTTGCAAACGTTTTGCAAACATGTGGGTGAAAATTCCTGGCGGACTTAGATTAGAACACTTGGCGAATGCTTTGACAACATTTCCCGAAACACTTTTTGGTTCACGACAGCGAATGCTTAGAGGCGTCTTTTCAGTAATCTCCATGGTTCGTTTACAAATGCATGGCGGTGTTCTTTCTACAACTTCTGCAGTGAACATGTAAATGCATAGAGAAGTTTATGTTCACCATTTTTAGTATTCAGCATGATTTGTTGCAAACGTTTGGCGGTGTTTTTTTATGGATCCGTTTTTGCAGGCTGCAGTACCCTTTCGGGCATGGTTCAGTACAATTAGGGCATGCCTTGTTTGGATTTACTTATAATGCAACAAGCAAATTATTCCTGCACGTTACGTTCATAACTTGTTATCTCGAAATTAATCCAAGGTCGAAATCACCAACAATTAGGACAATGCTTACAACAACGAAGTAGCGCGACGCTGGATATTGAGTCCTGCACATTAGGTTCAAACATTGTAATCAAATTAGTTTCCATACGACAGCAATTACAAAAGCCGGCTTACCGAAGGAAATAGCTCGTGGTAGGCTACAAATTTCTGCATGTCATACGAGACATTGTTGTGAAATTAGTCCGACGATCAAATGACCAGCGAGACTTACAATTGGACTTACATGGGGAATTATCTCGATGTTGGACAGAGTTACATGGCTAGCTGCGATAAAGACAAGCATCATGAGGACACATGTGAATCATTAGTTTGATTGATACGTCAAGTACCAACAAATGCCTTCAACCCCAATGGCGCATTAGCTCATGAACATGCAGATAAGAATGACATGGGTGAACAAGACTAGTCACCTATGAGCTGCTTGAAACGATAGACCATCGTGAAACGAGATCCTCAGCATAGGGCACACTAAGAACGACCGTGGTAATTGAAGCCTGTGGGAGAGGAAGGAGCTGCTCACTAGGGGGCGCGAAGGCGAGAGCGGGAGTTGAAACTGATGCAGATAGAACTGCCGAGGACTATTATTGTAAGTGACGTCTAGCTGGAAGGCATGAGAGGGTGCAAGGGGGCAAGTAAGGAAGGGATCAGAAGTGTGTGGTGGGCTGGAGTGCTGGCATGTGGGGTGCAGCGTGGTGGGCTGGGTGGTTGGGGCGAGGAGGTGGTTGAGCTGGATTAGCCGCTCTGGAACCGCTTGGCAGATTTTGATTGGTTGGACGAGGTGCAGGGGCTGAGTTGGATGAATAAATTTTGTTGGGTTCGGTTGCAGGTTTGGTAGGGGGCGGGGGTGTGTGATTGGTCAGCACGTCATTTTGTGAATAGGGGCATGTTTCTACAGACCCGAATATCAAGCAAATAGGAGCTGAAATTTTGGATCCCAGAATCCGCGCGCTCTATAGCACGCTGTAATTTGCGATCAATTCGGTTCAGTTCGGTATTCACAAATTTCATAAAGCCGTGTTTCGCACCGATTCCGTTGGACTATGCCCTTCTTGGTGGTTGGATGGAGGTGTTGTAACCAACACTTGTTACTGTATATGCTAAAACGTTTTCGATATATCTCAGTGTGTGTCTTGGATTTGTTTAGTAGATTAAATCGCTTTCCATGGGAACTTGGCTTTCTGAATGTATCTAGACTAATATGACTTTATGCTAAAGATAAAAAGCTACTCTTGTTGCTAAAATTGGTGCCAAGTTCATGTACTCTTACAGAACGACCGACAAGTCGTTCATAACCTGAAAAGGTCGCATATATATGTGGCAGGAACAATGTAACAAACTTGAGGGAGAGAAATTGCGACCCCAAAATTCAATTTGGCTTACAACCCTGGACCAACTCAGTTGCAAGGTGTCGTTCATATATGTAGGGTTACATAATTTCCATTTTCTGCAGCCGTCGTAGATGATGCTAGAGAAGAAACATGGTTAGCATTTGCCAATAACGACTGAATGTCTGAATGCGTGGCCGCACGGAGATCACCCACAGAATGTGGTTTGTTGAGAGATGCACGGGGGAGTGAGTGGATAGGTTTGGGGTGAAGTCTGGCTTTTAACGGAGAGGTTGTCCAAGGTGAGCTTGACTGGCAATCATGTGCCACCCGGTAGGCTGCGAGAGAGTGGGAGGAGGGGAGGGGGGAGGGAAGGGGGGGGAGGGGGGGAGAAAGAGATGGGGCATACGTTAGTGGGGGGCGGGGGGTTGAGAGGGGTTAGTTATAGAGTGTTTTCTGCCTGTCCTGTTGGTGCAACCTTATGGCTTGCACTCGGCTTGTCGTCCTTGTTTGTGTGTGTGCATGCATGGCATGGAATGAATTGTGAGTCTATGTCATTGCTATCCAGTGCTTTTGTGTGTGTTTGAATGGTGTATCACAATGTGGTTTGTGTCGGTCAAGACATTAGCGAGTTTTTACAACTCGCATGTCAAGTCGTCGTTTGTGTGTCGCATGTGTTTTTTCTATTTTGTCGAGTGTGAAGTGTCCATCGTGTTGCAGGTGTGTGCAGCAAGCCCCCATCAACTCAAGAAGAATTTATCTTGCAGATCCAAGAACAAGAGCTCAAGATTTCAAGCCCAAGGGACGCGGATAAATATTAAATAGTGAAAATAGTAACGTTACTTCGTGTAGTGTTACATTTCACTTGGTGTAGCCCCTTGGAGGGTTGGTTTCGAGACTCTTCATGGTTGGGGACTCTGTGGTGGTGTACCACCAACCTGGACCTCGGCTCTTGGGGTATGAAGAGGCTGGGAACCACATCCCTCTCGAACTCTTCTTGCTAAGTTTTGTACTTCCAAGACTATAGTGGCTCCTATTCCTCCTGCCAGTCAAACCGCCATAGCGTCGTCAAAGCTTCATGGAAATTCATGATTCAACTTGCTGCTGATAGACGACAGCAACGCGCTCCAGATCCAACTTACAGATCATAGTTTGACTCAGCCAGCAGATCGTTATCAATATTTGAAGCCGTCTGACGGAAATCCGACTGTGCTCTCTATCTCTCATTATAGGCACATCTGAGCCTATTGTGACTATAACAAGTGGTATCAGAGCCCCTTGGAGCCGTCTCGACCATGCCTAGACCTGAGGAAGGGGGTGGCAGAGGTGCTGGAGGCAGAGAAGACGCCCAAGCACAAGGTCAACACCAAGATTCACCCGTTGCTCCGGTGCAACCTAGCCTTGGACCCTCTAGGGATGAGCCTAGAGTGTTTGGCCTTGACAAGTTCAACGGTGACAACTTTGCTGAGTGGTCCTTCAAGATGGAGAACATCTTTGACCACTATGATCTGCTAGAGGTGATGGAAGGAACGGAGAAGCGCCCCGAGAACGACCCGGAGAAGAGCCCGTGGGTGCGGAAGAGCGCACAAGGCTACCTTCTACTTGGGCAAGCGTTGGGGAGCAGCCAAATCCGTCACATCAAGCCTTTTCAGCGTGAACCAGCAAAGGGACCAAAGGCATGGGCTGCTCTCAAGGGTGTACACACTCCTGCAACAGCGGCGGTGGCTGTGGTTTTGGAGCGGCAAATGGCGGCACTTCGAATTGACGAAGGCGAACCGGTGGAGGAAGGAGTGCAGAAATTCTTCGACTTGTTGACACGGCTCGAAGGAGCTGACCTGAACTACAGTGACCTTCAAAAGAAGACCAAGCTGTTGGCCTTACTTCCGGACTCATGGTCCTCGCTCATCATCAACCTTAATCGAGATCTGCCCCGTCTCTCACTCGAAGATGTGAAGCGGGAAATCTTACAAGAAGATTTCCGCCGTCGCGAATTGGCGGGTCCCGATGGTGCCGGAGTTGCAAGCATGGGCCGTGGGCACGGCCGTGGAAGGGGCAGAGGGCGAGGAGGAAGATTTGGCAGCAGTAACTTCAATGGAGGCCGTGGTAATGGAGGATATGGCAGCAACAACAACAACAATGGCTACGGGCGTGGGCGCGGTCGATTTGATGGCGAATGCCACTTTTGCCACAAGACCGGCCACATGTGGAGAGATTGCTTCAGATTGCCTGATGGATGGACCCCTTCTCAAGGCCAAGAGGGCAGAGGAGCAAGGGGAGGAAGAAGCAGAGGTCATGGAGGCCGTGGTGGTCGTGGAAGCGAAGCGGCAAGCATGAAAGGTGGAGACTACGACAAGGACTCGAGTGAAGATCGATACCCGGGCCAATTCTTCTTTGTCTCCACGCAAGCGACAGCTGCAGCAGGAGGTGTGGAAGGCTTTGAGGAGCCAGCTACTGTGGGAAAGGTCACCCTTCACTCTCTGGACTTTTGGGTGATCGATAGCGGCGCCACCTACAGCATGACACCTCGTGCGGACTTGCTCACCGAACTCGAACCGTCGCCGGTCAAGCATGTTACATCGGCTTTGGGGCAGCGAGCAGAGGTGAAGGGCATGGGCAAGGCCATGTTCAAGGGTGCTGATGGGAAGATGGTGGGCCTCAAGAACGTGCTTTTGGTGCCCAACCTAGCAGCCAACCTGATTTCCGTTCGGCGTTTGCAAAAGGCCGGCATGGACACATCTTCCAAGGGATCCAAAACCTATACCGCAAGGCTTGGTGAGCGGAAGCTTTGGGACCTTCATGGGGACAGGGACATCTACAATGAGATGTGGCAAATCCCAGTGGTCCCCATGCCTAAAGAGAGGCAAGTGGCAGCAAGCGTCAGCACCAAGCGTGAAGCGGTTGGTGGCGGTGATCACGGAAAGCAAAGTGACACCAAGAGTGACTCGAAGGAGTGCAACCTTGGAGAGACCAGCAAGGCGTGTGAACCCAAGGAGAATGGTGCAGCAGCCAAAGGTGGTGGAAATGAGGAGGAGAAGGCTAAGATCAACAAAGCAGCAGCGGCGAAGGAGAAAGGAGAGAGCTTGTGGGGCACAATTGCGAGTGCCGCTTTCTCCAACCCGACTTCCGCTACGGGAGAGTGTGATTGGCTGACCTTGCATCGGCGAATGGGGCATGTGGCATTGCCCATTTTGCAGCAGATTGTTAAGCAAGAGATGGTCAGTGGGATACGTGTCAAGGGGGAGCCCAATGAGGTGCTTGGCTGTCCAACATGCATGCAAGCCAAGTTCACCCGCTACCCGTTCCATAGCTCGGAGACAACGGCGAAGGCACCACTTGATGAGGTGGTGATGGATGTGGTGGGCCCCTTGAAGCTTGGAGCTGCTGGAGCAGAGTACTTCCTCACCATTGTGGACGTCTACACTCGCATGACTTGGGTGTATGTACTGCCCAAGAAGAGTGACGTAGCTGAAACGGTGAAGACCGATTGGTTGCCGATGGTGGAGCGGCAACAAGACCGACTTGTGAAGGCGATTCGCACTGACCGTGGGGGAGAGTTCCTGAGCAAGGATTTCTCAACTTGGCTGAAGAAGCAGGGCATAAGGCACTCTCTTACCATGCCCTACTCTCCTGCAATGAACGGCATCGCCGAGAGTGCGAATCGGACACTCACGGAGACGGCTCGGGGACTTCTCATTGAAGCCGGTCTACCCAATTACTTTTGGCCGGATGCGGTGCGGCATGCTTGTGTGGCCAAGAACAGAGCCTTGACTCATGTGGGAGAAGACAAATGGGTGCCCTATGTGGAGTGGATTGGAAGGAAGCCGAAGGTGGATATGCTTCGGGTGTTCGGGTGCATGTGCATGGCACTTGTGCCTAAGAAACTTCGGCACAACAAGCTTGATGCCAAGGCAACATGGGCCGTGCACCTGGGCATGGCTCAAAACAGCAAGGGATGGCTTCTATGGGACCCATTTACCAAGAAGTTCCTGGTGAGTAGAGATTGCAAGTTCATGGAGAACTTACCGTACAAGGAGTGGAAGGCGGAGAACCAAGCGAATATTGGTGTGCGGCTTGGAGAGGTGAAGAGGACCGGCTTGGAGCATGTGGAGCTGCCCTTGGAGCTGAGTAGCAGCAGCACAATCACGAGGCAATCTCCCCAAATGAATGGGGATGAGGAGGAGGAGGAGGTGCAGCAAGGTAATGAGCGTGCACCGCCACTTCCGCCTCGTGCTACAAGTGCTCGCGGGAACCGACCGGACTTACCGCAAAGCCATGAGAGCATTCAAGTCCCTGCAGCAGAGGAGGAAGGAAGGGGGAGAAGGAGGACTCAGCCCCCCAATAGGTTGAGCTATGAACGGCTTGGAGGACCAGCCAACTCAACCTTGACCGGTTCGGCTCTCATGCTAGGTGATGATGCGGAAGATGAAAGCGAGGAGTACGCCTTTGCCTTCTTCTCTCCGGTGGAGATGCCGGGGGAGCCTACAAATCCCAAGGAGGCTTGGGAGGGCCCCAATGGGAAGGAGTGGAAGAAGGCCTCAGATGAAGAAATGGGGAGCATCATCGAGAACGACACGTTTGACTTGGTGAACCTACCTCCGGGGCGTAAGGCGATTTCTTCCAAGTGGCTCTTCAAGCGCAAGACCGACGCCGACGGCAACATTGAGCGCTACAAGAGCAGACTTGTAGCCAAGGGGTACCAGCAGCAGGAGAAGAAGGACTACAATGAAGTGTATGCTCCTGTGGTGAAGGGTACAACCCTTCGAACTCTCTTCGCCGCGGCGGCCATCAAAGGATGGGTGGTGAAGCAAATGGACATTGTAACGGCCTTCCTCAACGGCGTTTTGGAGGAAGAGACCTACATGGAGCAGCCAGAGGGGTACAATGATGGGAGTGGCAGAGTGTGGAAGCTGAAGAAAGCACTCTATGGCCTCAAGCAAGCCCCTAGGTAATGGTACATCAAGCTGCGGGAAGTCTTGGAGGCGATCGGCTTCACTCCCTCAACGGCCGATCAATCCTTGTTCATGCTTGGCGAGGGGGAGCAGAGGAGCTTCATGGTGGTTTATGTGGATGACATCCTCATTTTCTCACCCTCCTCTGACCTTGTGAAGGAGGTGATGCTGAAGCTTCAAGACAAGTTCAAGTGCAAGACCCTTGGTGACGTCAACTACTACCTTGGGCTTCACATTGAGCGAGATGTGGAGAAGCGGTGGATGCGAGTGCATCAAAAGAAGTACTTGGAGGCTTTGGCTGCAAACTTTGGGAAGAGTGAAGGTCATGTGGCTACTCCTCTACCCTCGGGGTTCAAGTGTGTGAAAGGACCAGCGGAGGAAAGTGTTGGTGAAGAGGAGAGGCGGCGTTTTCACTCCTTGGTGGGCAGCCTCATGTATGCGGCCGTTCACACAAGGCCGGATGCAGCCTTTGCTACCGGGCAGCTGGCTAGGGTTGTCCAATGCCCTAATGAGGAGCAGGTAGCAGCTGGAGAGAGGGTGGCCAAGTACCTTGGCCAAACAGCAACTGTTGGACTGCAATACTCCGCGGCGGCACAAAGGCGTCAAAAGGGTGCGGATGGAGTCGAACCCGGGAGGCTCTTTCTCACCGCCTTCTCTGATGCATCTTGGGCATCAGAACCAGAGGACATGACAAGTGTGGGAGGCTTCATCTGCTGTGTTGGTGGAGGCCCAACAGCTTGGGAGAGCAAGAAACAAGTGGACCAAGCATTGAGCTCGGTGGAGTCCGAGTACATGGCACTCTTCCGTGCCATAAGAGAGGTTGTGTGGCAGCGGCGTTTGCTAGCTGAATTGGGGGAGGAGCAGCAAGGACCTACCCCACTCTACTGTGATAGCCAGGGTGCTATTGCATTGGCTAAGAACCCCGTTCTTCATGGCCTTACCAAGCACATGAAGGTGAAGTGGCATTGGGTGAGGAGCATGGTAACCGCGGGTGAAGTGGAGTTGCACTACGTGAAGACGACGGCGCAGCCTGCTGATATGATGACCAAGAGGCTGGTTGAGCAGCAGCATTGGAAGTGTTGCAAGCTTGATGGGATGGCTCTGAACTAAGGGGAGCAGATTCTAAGGCCAACAATCCAAGGGGGAGTTTGTTGGTGCAACCTTATGGCTTGCACTCGGCTTGTCGTCCTTGTTTGTGTGTGTGCATGCATGGCATGGAATGAATTGTGAGTCTATGTCATTGCTATCCAGTGCTTTTGTGTGTGTTTGAATGGTGTATCACAATGTGGTTTGTGTCGGTCAAGACATTAGCGAGTTTTTACAACTCGCATGTCAAGTCGTCGTTTGTGTGTCGCATGTGTTTTTTCTATTTTGTCGAGTGTGAAGTGTCCATCGTGTCGCAGGTGTGTGCAGCAAGCCCCCATCAACTCAAGAAGAATTTATCTTGCAGATCCAAGAACAAGAGCTCAAGATTTCAAGCCCAAGGGACGCGGATAAATATTAAATAGTGAAAATAGTAACGTTACTTCGTGTAGTGTTACATTTCACTTGGTGTAGCCCCTTGGAGGGTTGGTTTCGAGACTCTTCATGGTTGGGGACTCTGTGGTGGTGTACCACCAACCTGGACCTCGGCTCTTGGGGTATGAAGAGGCTGGGAACCACATCCCTCTCGAACTCTTCTTGCTAAGTTTTGTACTTCCAAGACTATAGTGGCTCCTATACCTCCTGCCAGTCAAACCGCCATAGCGTCGTCAAAGCTTCATGGAAATTCATGATTCAACTTGCTGCTGATAGACGACAGCAACGCGCTCCAGATCCAACTTACAGATTATAGTTTGACTCAGCCAGCAGATCGTTATCAATATTTGAAGCCGTCTGACGGAAATCCGACTGTGCTCTCTATCTCTCATTATAGGCACATCTGAGCCTATTGTGACTATAACATGTCCTGCCGGGATCCCGCTCACACTTACTGCCCTCTCCCCCTCCCTTGCTTCATGCCACTCCCCCTCCTCTGTCCTCATGCCTCTCCGCCTCCCCTGCCCTCATGCATCTCCCTCTCCACTGCCCTCATGCCTATCTGCCTCCCCTCTCCTCATGCCTCTTTCCCTCCCCATCTCCTCCAGCTGTCCCTGCCTCTCACGCCCTCACGCCTCTCCCACTCCTGCTCTCACTCCTACCCCCCTACCCTCTCTGCACTCCATCTTTCCCCACTCTCCTGCACTCATGCCACTCCCCCTCCCCTACCCTAACACCCTCTCCCCCTCCCATGCCCCCCACGCCTCTTCCTCCCCCGCCCTCACGCCTCTTCCCCTCCCCATCTCCTCCAGGCTGCACTCTCCCTTTCCCCACTCTCCTACTCGTACCCCTCTTTCCCTTCCCTTCTCTCACCTCTCGCTCCCTCCACGGCTCTTGCGCCTTCCCACATCCCCCCTTATCACGCACCTCATACCTCAATGCTCTCCCATCTCTCCCCCTCCCCTACTCTTACGCCTCTCCCCCTCCCCTGCACTCACGCCTGCTCTCATGCCTCACTCTCTCCCTGCTCTCATGCCTCACTCCCTCCCTGCTCTCGTGCCTCACTCCCTCCTTGCACTCATGCCTCACTCCCTCCCTGCTCTCACGCCTTCCCCCCTCCACTGCTCTTGTGCCCCTCTCCCTCGCTCCTCGCATCTCCCCCTAGCTACTATCTGTTGTCTTCCCCATCCCTGCGGCCTCGCTTTCTTCCCTGCTGCTGCGCCTTGACCCTTGATCTGTTTTCATTCAATGAGAAGGCAGGGGATTGCGGCGCGCGAAAAAGCGGGTAACACGTTACAACGTGGGAAAGAGGGAAGCGACCCGCAAGAGAAATCAGGAAGCGGTCCGCGAGGTGAAGCGAGCGAAGCAAAGCGAAGGGAAGCGAAGCTAAGCGAAGCGAAGCTAAGAGAAGCAAAGCGAAGTAAAGCGAAGCTAAGCAAAGCAAAGTGAAGCTAAGCGAAGCAAAGAGAAGCAAAGAGAAGGGAAGCAAAGAGAAGCAAAGCAAAGCTACGCGCAGCTATGCGAAGCGAAGCCGAAGCTAAGTGAAGCTAAAGCAAAGTTAAGCGAAGCGAAGTGAAGCTAAGAGAAGCGAAGCGAAGTGAAGCTAAGAGAAGCGGAAGCGAAGCTAAGCGAAGCAAAGCAAAGTTAAGCAAAGCTAAGCGAAGCGAAGCTTAGCGAATCGAAGCGAAGCTAAGCGAAGCTAAGCGAAGAGAAGCGAAGCGAAGCTAAGCGAAGCGAAGCGGAGCTAAGCGAAGCTAAGAGAAGGGAAGCGAAGCTAAGCGAAGCAAGGCAAAGCTAAGCGAAGCTAAGGGAAGCGAAGAGAAGAGAAGGAAAGAGAAGCGAAGCAAAGCTAAGCGAAGCTAAGCGAAGTGTAGCGAAGCTAAGGGAAGCGAAGCAAAGCGAATCTAAGCGAAGCGAAGCGAAGCTAGGCGAAGCTAGGCGAAGCGAAGCAAAGAGAAGCAAAGAGAAGCGAAGCGAAGAGAAGCGAAGCTAAGAGAAGCAAAGCAAAGCTAAGCGCAGCTATGCGAAGCGAAGCGAAGCTAAGCAAAGCTAAGGGAAGCGAACCGAAGCGAAGCTAAGCGAAGCTAAGCGATGCGAAGAGAAGCGAAGCGAAGCGAAGCAAAGCTAAGTGAAGCAAAGCGAAGCGAATCGAAGCGAAGAGAAGCATAGTGAAGCGAAGCGAAGAGAAGCGAAGCTAAGAGAAGCACAGCGAAGCTAAGCGAAGCAAATCTAAGCTAAGCGAAGTGAAGCTAAGTAAAGCGAAGCAAATCGAATCTAAGCTAAGCGAAGCGAATCCAAGCGAACCTAAGCAAAGCGAAGCTAAGCGAAGCAAAGCAAAGCTAAGCAAAGTGAAGCGAAGCTAAGCAAAGCTAAGCGAAGCGAAGCGAAGAGAAGCATAGATAAGCGAAGCGAAAAGAAGCGAAGCTAAGAAAAGCAAAGCAAAGCTAAGCGCAGGTATGCGAAGCGAAGCGAAGCTAAGCAAAGCTTAGCAAAGCGAAGCGAAGCTAAGGGAAGCAAAGCGAAGCTAAGCGAAGCGAAGCCAAGCAAAGCTAGGCGAAGCGAAGCAAAGCCAAGCGAAGCTAGGCGAAGCGAAGTGAAGCTAGGCGAAGCTAAGCGAAGCAAAGCGAAGCTAACCAAAGCTAAGCGAAGCTAAGCAAATCTAAGCAAAGCTAAGCGAAACTAAGAGAAGCGAAGCAAAGCTAAGCGAAGTGAAGCGAAGCAAAGTGAAACGAAGCAAAGTTTAGCTAAGCTTAGCGAAGAGAAGCGAAGTGAAGCCAAGCGAAGCTAAACGAAGCGAAGCGAAGCGAAACGAAGCTAAGCGATGCCAAGCAAAGTGAAGCTAAGCGAAGCAAAGCGAAGTTAAGCGAAGCTAAGCGATGCTAAGCAAAGGGAAGCGAAGAGAAGCGAAGCGAAGCCAAGCGAAGCTAAGCGAAGCTAAGAGAAGCAAAGCCAAGCGAAGGTAAACGAAGCTAAGCGAAGCGAAGCGAAGCTAAGCGAAGCTAAGCAAAGCGAAGCTAAGCGATGCTAAGCGAAGCGAAGCGAAGAGAAGCGAAGCGAGGCAAACCGAAGCTAAGCGAAGCGTAGCTAAGCGAAGCTAAGAGAAGCGAAGCGAAGCGAAGCAAAGCGAAGGGAAGCGAAGCTAAGCGAAGCGAAGCAAAGAGAAGCATAGAGAAGCGAAGCGAAAAGAAGCGAAGCTAAGAAAAGCAAAGCAAAGCTAAGCACAGGTATGCGAAGCGAAGCGAAGCTAAGCGAAGTGAAGCGAAGCTAAGGGAAGCGAACCGAAGCTAAGGGAAGCGAAGCGAAGCGAAGCGAAGCTAAGCGAAGCTAGGCGACGCGAAGTGAAGCTAGGCGAAGCTAAGCGAAGCAAAGCAAAGCTAAGCGAAGCTAGGCTAAGCTAAGCGAAGCTAAGCGAAGCTAAGCGAATCAAAGCGAAGATAAGCGAAGCGAAGCTAAGCGAAACTAAGCGAAGCTAAGCGATGCAAAGTGAAACAAAGCAAAGCTTTGCTAAGCTTAGCTAAGCTTAGCGAAGCGAAGCAAAGCTAAGGGAAGCGAACCGAAGCTAAGGGAAGTGAAGCGAAGCTAAGCGAAGCTAGGCGAAGCGAAGTGAAGCTAGGCGAAGCTAAGCGAAGCTAAGCGAAGCGAAGCGAAGCTAAGCGAATCTAAGCGAAGCAAAGTGAAACGAAGCAAAGCTTAGCAAGGCGAAGCGAAGTAAAGCTAAGCGAAGCTAGGCGAAGCTAAGCAAAGGGAAGCGAAGCTAAGAGAAGCTAAGCGAAGCTAAGCGAGGCAAAGCGAAGCTAAGCGAAGCGAAGCGAGGCTAAGCAAAGCGAACAGGAAGCTAAGCAAAGCGAAGCAAAGCTAATCGAAGCGAAGCTAATCGAAGCGAAGGTGAAGCTCTGCGAAGCTAAGCGAAGCGAAGCGAAGCTAAGCGAAGCGAAGTGAAGAGAAGCTAAGCGAAGCGAACACGAAGCTAAGCGAAGCTAATCGAAGCGAAGCCAAGCGAAGCTAAGCGAAGCGAACACAAAGCTAAGCGAAACTAAAAGAAGCGAAGAGAAGCGAAGCGAAGCTAAGCAAAGCGAACCGAAGCTAAGCAAAGCTAAGAGAAGCGAAGCGAAGCTAAGCGAAGTGAAGTGAAGCTAAGCGAAGCTAAGGGAATCGGAGTGAAGCTAAGCAAAGTTATGCGAAGCGAAGCGAAGCTAAGCGAGTCTAAGCAAAGCGAACAGGAAGCTAAGCGAAGCGAAGCGAAGCTAATCGAAGCAAAGCTAATCGAAGCAAAGATGAAGCTAAGCGAAGCTAAGCGATGCAAAGCGAAGCGAAGCGAAGCTAAGCGAAGCGAAGTGAAGAGAAGCTAAGCGAAGCGAACACGAAGCTAAGTGTAGCTAATCAAAGCGAAGCGAAGCGAAGCTAAGCGAAGCGAACACAAAGCTAAGCGAAACTAAAAGAAGCAAAGAGAAACAAAGAGAAGCGAAGCTAAGAGAAGCAAAGCGAAGCTATGCGAAGTGAAGCGAAGCGAAGCAAAGCTTAGCGAAGCTAAGCGAAGCTAAGAGAAGCTAAGCGAAGCGAAGCTTAGCGAAGCGAAGCGAAGCTAAGCGAAGCGAAGAGAAGCATAGCGAAGCGAAGCTTAGCGAAGCGAAGTGAAGCTAAGCAAAGCGAAAAGAAGCGAAGCTAAGAGAACTCGAAAGCAGTTTCATGTGGAGCATTTTTGTCCGGAGCACTTGGTCTGGAGCACTTGGACTGGGGCACTTGGTCTTGAGCACTTTGTCTGGAGCACTTAGTCTGGTGCACTTTCGTCTGGAGCACTTTGTCTTAAGCAGTTTGTCTGGAGCACTTCATCTAGGGCGTTCGTCTCGAGCACTTTGGTCTGGAGAACTTTCGTCCGGAGCACTTTGTCTCCAGCACTTTTGTTTGGAGCACTTCGTCTGGAGCAGGTTGTCTGGAGCACTTCGTCTGGTGCTTTTTGGTGTGGAGCACGTTCGTTTGGAGCAGTTCGTATAGAGCACTTTGTCTGGAGCACTTCGTTTGGAGCACCTTGTCTGGTGCAGTTTCGACTGGAGCACTTTCGTCTGGAGCACTTTCGTCTGGAGCACTTTTGTCTTGAGCACTTGAGTTTGGAGCACTTCATCGGGAGCACTTTGAGTGGAGCAATTCGTTTGAAGCACTTCGTCTGGTGCACTTTTCTCTGGAGCACTTTTGTCCAGAGCACATTCATCAAGAGCACTTCATCTGGAGCAGTTGGTCTAGAGCACATAATCTTGAGCACTTTGTCTGGAGCACTTGGTCTAGAGCACAGGAGCACTTAATCTTGTGCACTTTCGCCTGGAGCACTTTGTCTGGAGCACTTCTACTGGAGCACTTTGTCTATAGCAATTTGTCTAGTGCACATTCATCCATAGCACTTCGTCTGTAGCACTTTCGTTTGGAGCACTTTGTCTTGTGCTTTTTCATCTGGAGCACCTTCGTCTGGTTCACTTCATCTTGTGCACTTCGTCTGGAGCACTTTGTCTGGAGCACTTCTTCTGGTGCACTTTTGTCGAGACCACTTTCTTCTGGAGCACTTCGTCTGGAGCACTTTGTTTGGAGCACCTGGTCTGGAGCACTTGGTCTGGAGAACTTGTTCTCGAGCACTCCGTCTGGAGCACTTAGTCCGGTGCACTTTCGTCTGGAGCACTTCGTCTAGTGCACGTTCATCTGGAGCACTTTCTTCTGGATCACTTCGTGTGGAGCACATTGTCTAGAGCACCTCATGTAGTGCGCATTCGTCTGGAGTACTTTTGTCCGGAGTTCTTTCGTCTGGAGCACTTCGTCTAAAGCACTTTCATCTGGAGCACTTCGTCTGGAGCACTTCGCATGGAGCACTTTGCCTAGAGCACTTCGTTTAGAGCACTTCATCTGGAGCACTTTCTCTGGTGCCTTTTCGTCTGGAGCACGTTCGTTTGGAGCACTTTGTCTTGAGCACTTTCGTCTGGAGCACTTTGTCTAGAGCACCTCGTCTAGTGGACGTTCATCTGGAGCACTTTTGTCCGGAGTTCTTTCGTCTGGAGCACTTCGTCTAAAGCACTTTCATCTGGAGCACTTCGTCTGGAGCACTTTTCCTGGAGCACTTTCGTCTGGAGCAGTTTTGTCTGGAGCACTTTCTGGGGCACTTTCGTCTGGAGAACTTTATCTGGAGCACTTGGTCAAGAGCACATGGTCTGGAGCACTTGGTCTAGAGCACTTCGTTAGGAGCACTTAGTATGTTGCACTTTTGCCTTGAGCACTTCGTCTGGAGCACTTCGTCTGGAGCACTATGTCTAGAGCACCTCGTCTAGTGGACGTTCATCTGGAGCACTTTTGTCCGGAGTTCTTTCGTCTGGAGCATTTCGTCTAAAGCACTTTCATCTGGAGCACTTCGTCTGGAGCACTTTGCCTGGAGCACTTTGCCTAGAGCACTTCGTTTAGAGCATTTCATCTGGAGCACTTCGTCTGGTGCCTTTTTGTCTGGAGAGCGTTCGTTTGGAGCACTTCGTCTGGAACACTTTCGACTGGAGCACTTTGTCAGGTGCTATTTCGTCTGGAGCACGTTTGTCTGGAGCACTTCGTCTGGTGAACTTCGTCAGGTACACTTTCGTCTGGTGCACTTCGTCTTGTGCACTTTCGTGTGGAGCACTTTTGTCTAGAGCACTTTTGTCTATAGCTCTTCGTCGGGAGCACTTTGAGTGGAGCAATTCGTCTGGAGCACTTGATCTGGTGCACTTTTGTCTGGAGCACTTTTGTCCGGAGCACATTCGTCTGGAGCACTTTTGTCCAGAGCACTTTGTCTGGAGCACTTTCGGTTGGAGCACTTTGTCGGGTGCTATTTTGTCTGGAGCATGTTTGTTTGGAGCCCTTCGTCTGGTGAACTTTGTTTGGAACACTTTCTTCTGGAGCACTTTGTTTGGAGCACTTGGTTTGGAGCACTTGGTCTGGAGCACTTCGTCTTGAGCACTTCGTCTGGAGCACTTTGTCTAGTGCACGTTCGTTTGGAGCACTTTCATCCGCAGAATTTTTGCTTGGAGCACTTTCTTGTGGAGCACTTCCTCTAGAGTATGTTGTCTGGAGCACTTCGTCTGGTGCATTTTGGTCTGGAGCGCTTTCGTCCAGAGCACTTCATCAGGAGCACTTCGACTAGAGCAGTTCGTCTGGAGCACTTTATCTGGTGCACTTTTGTCAGGAGCACTTTTGTCAGGAGCACTTTTGTCCGAAGCACATTCGTCTGGAGCACTTCATCTAGAGCAGTTCGTCTAGAGCACATGGTCTGGAGCACATGGCTCAAGAACTCCAAAGGAAGACAACTCAAGAACTTGGACATGCAAAAACGCTCGAGATACCATAACTTCCCACACACCTAGGTTTTGCATCCGAGCACAGGCCAGCATGCTCTTGAGCCCATACACTAACCATACGTGCAAGAAGCAAAATGTTTGAGCAGGCTCAATAGCAAGATAACCAAGTTGAGGTCTCGTAGGAAAATGCTCAAGTACTGGAAAAAGGAACACATACAATACCATAACTTTTTGCACACTTAGGTTTTGGATCTGAGCACAAGCCACGATTATCTTGACCCCATGCACTAACTGTTCATGCAAAACAAGAGCTTAGAAATTGCTTTGTATCTGAAAAACGAAATGAAAGGTTGAGGTTTTGTTGGGCAATGCTATAGTGTTTAGTCATGGGACAATAGTAGGCATACTATAACTTTCCAACCACTTGGTTTTTGGATCCGAGCACAAGCCATGATGCTCTTGAGGCCATACACTAGCTATGTATGCAAAGGGAATAGTTTTGGTGAACAATATCCTAAATGAAAAAACAGGTTGTTGTTTGGTGGGGTACCACTCAAGAACTTGGACATGCGAAAACGCTCGAGAAACCATAACTTCCCACACACCTGGGTTTTGCATCCGAGCACAGGCCAGCATGCTCTTGAGCCCATACACTAACCATGCATGCAAAAGGCAAGATGTTTGAGCACGCTCAATAGCAAGATAACCAAGTTGAGGTCTCGTAGGAAAATGCTCAAGTACTGGAAAAAGGAGCACATACAATACCATAACTTTTTGCACACTTAGGTTTTGGATCTGAGCACAAGCCACGATTATCTTGACCCCATGCACTAATTGCTCAAGCAAAACAAGGGCTTAGAAATTGCTTTGTATGTGAAAAACAAAATGAAAAGTTGAGGTTTTGTTGGGCAATGCTATAGTGTTTAGTCATGGGACAATAGTAGGCATACTATTACTTCCCAACCACTTGGATTTTGGATCCGAGCACAAGCCATGATGCTCTTGAGGCGACCTCGGAACAGACCGCGTACCGCTCGTGACCAGGGAACGTAGTGGTGACGCCGAGGTCCTGAAGACAGCCGACACCAACTAAGTTCCTGGAGAACGAAGGGATGTGCAGGCCTGTAAGAGAACCTGAGGGAACCGCCGGACAGCGAAGGGTAGTGTAGCTGTGAGCAACTACAGGACCAGAGGAGGGGTCCGCAAGGGCGACAGCGGCATGCACAGCAAGCGGTGTGAGGGCGGCGTGGTCGCGGAAGAAACAAGCTGATGCACCGGAGTCTAGAGTGAAGGACATCGGCGCCATAGTGGCCGACAACGGAGGAGCAAGGGTAGAGCCTAGGCTAGACAACGCAAGGTGTCCTACGCCTGACGCAGCAGGGGAGTCTGGACTACACACAGGTGCTACGCCTAAGCTAAAGAACGCAGAGTAACACGATCCGGAACACTCGAAGCGTCAGCATACAAAGAATGCAAGGAAGAAGTAATCTGATCCATGTCTAAGTCAAAACAAGCACACCATGGCGCAGCAAGTTGGGCCAGTCACGAAGGTCCAGGGCGGGGCCAAAGCGGCGACGGAAGAGGTCGTCGCGGTGGCGAAAGCAGCGGGCGGAGGCGTGCGAACAACTCGCACGCCACTTTGGTGGTTGGCAAACCACTCGCACACTACTCTTCTGGGGGGTGGCAAACCACTCGCACGCCACTTTCGAGGGGTGGAAAATGACTCGCACGCAACTCTGGAAGGTGGCAAACAACTCGCACGCAACTTTTGAGGGGTGGCAAACCACTCGCACACCACTCGGTGGGGTGGCAAACCACTCCCAAGCCACTCTGGGGGGTGGCAAACCATTTGCATGCCACTCTCAGAGGGGGGAAAACCACTTGCACGCCACTGTCAGGGGGTGGCAAACTTCTCGCACTCCACTCTAGGGGTGGCAAACCACTCGCGCGCCACTCTCGAGGGGTGGCAAACCACTTGTACGCCACTCTGGGGGGTGGCAAACCACTCGCACACCAATTGGAGGGTGGCAAACCACTCGCACGCCACCCTTGGGGGTTTAGGAATGGTTTGCCACCACTCAAAGTGGCTTGGGAGTGGTTTGCCACCCCGCCCTGTGGCGTGCGAGTAATTTGCCACCCCAAGTGGCGTGCGAGTGGTTTGCCACCCCCCCGAGTGGCGTGCGAGAGGGTTGCCCCCCTCCAGGATTTGCGTGCGAGTGATAAGCAACCTCTCCGAGTGGCGTGCGAGTGGTTTGCCACCCCTAGAGTTGAGTGCGAGTGGTTTGCTACCCCTCGAGTGTGGCGGGCAAGTGGTTTGCCACACCCCGAGAGTGGCGTGCGAGTGGTTTGCCCCCCTCTGAGAGTGGCATGCGAATGGTTTGCCACCCCCCAGAGTGGCTTGGGAGTGGTTTGCCAACCCACCGAGTAGCGTGCGAGTTGTTTTCCATCCCCACGAGTTGGGTGCGAGTGGTTTGCCACCCCCCAGAGTGGCGTCTGAGTGGTTTGCCACCCCCCCAGAGTGGCGTGCGAGTGGTTTGCCACCCCCCCGATTGGCTTGGGAGTGGTTTGCCACCCCCCTAAGAGTGGCGTGCGAGTGGTTTCCCAACCCCCGATTGGCGTTCGAGTGGTTTGCCACCCCTCAAAAGTGGCGTGCGAGTTGTTTGCCACCTCCCAGAGTGGCGTGCGAATGTTTTTCCACCCCTTGAAACTGGCATGCGAGTGGTTTGCCAACCCCCTGAAGAGTAGCATGCGAGTGGTTTGCCACCCACCAAAGTAGCGTGCGAGTTTTTTGCCAATCCCACGAGTGGGATGCAAGTGGCTTGCCACCCCCCAGAGTGGCGTGTGAGTGATTTGCCACCCCCAAGAGGCGTGCGAATGGTTTGCCACCCCCCAGAGTGGCTTGGGAGTGATTTGCCACCCCCCGAGGGTGGCATGCTAGGGGTTTTTCCACCCCCCCGATTGGCGAGCGAGTGGTTTGCCACCCCCCAGAGTGGCTAGGAAGTGGTTTGCCACCCCCTAGAGTGGCGTGCGAGTGGTTTGCCACTCCCCAGAGTGGCATGCGAGTGGTTGGCCAACCCCCGAGTGTGGCGTGGGAGTGGTTTCCCACCCTCCGACAGTGGCGTGCGAATGGTTTGCCATCTCTCAGAGAGGCTTGGTAGTGGTTTGCCACCCCCCAGAGTGGCTTGGGAGTGGTTTGCCACCCCCCAGAGTGTTGTGCGAGTGGCGTGCGACCGGTTTGCCACCCACCGAAAGTGGCATGCGAGTGGTTTGCCAACCCCCCGAGTGGCGTGCGAGTAGTTTGCCACCCTCCAAGATTGGCGAGCGAGTTAAGTGCGAGTGGTTTGCCACCTTGCAGTATGACGTGCGAATGGTTTGCCACCCCGGAGTGTGACGTGCGAGTGGTTTCCACCCCCCGAGAGTGGCGTGCGAATGGTTTGCCACCCCTCAGAGTGGCTTGGGATTGGTTTGCCACCCCCTCGAGTGGTGTGCGAGTAATTTGCCACCCCCCAAGTGGCGTGCGAGTGGTTTGCCACCCCACCGAGTGGCGTGCGAGAAAGTTGCCACCCCCCAGAGTGGCGTGGGAATGGTTTGCCACGCCCCGAGAATGGCGTGCGAGTGGTTTGCCGCCCCCTGACAGTGGCGTGCAAGTGGTTTGCCACCCCCCAAGAGTGGCGTGCGAGTTGTTTGCCACCCCCTGAGAGTGTTGTGTGAGTGGTTTGCCACCCCCCGAGAGTGGCATGCGAGTGGTTTGCCACCCCCCGATTGGCGTGCGAGTGGTTTGCCACCCCCTAGAGTGGCGTGCGAGTGGTTTGCCACCCCCCGAGAGTGGCGTGCGAGTGGTTTGCCACCCCCTGATAGTGGCATGCGAATGGTTTGCCACCCCCCAAAGTTGCTTGGGAGTGGTTTGCCACCCCCCAGAGTGGCGTGCGAGGGGTTTGCCACTCCCCAGAGTTGCATGCGAGTGGTTTGTAAACCCCGAGAGTGGCGTGGGAGTGGTTTGCCACCCTCCGAGAGTGGCCCGCGAATGGTTTGCCACCCCTCAGAGAGGCTTGGGAGTGGTTTGCCACCCCCCCCATGTGGCGTGCGACAGGTTTGCCACCCACCGAGAGTGGCGTGCGAGTGGTTTGCCATCACACCGATTGGCGTGCGAGTTTTTTGCCACCCCCTAGAGTGGCATGCGAGTGGTTTGCCACCCCCCGAGAGTGGCGTGTGAGTGGTTTGCCACCCCTTGATAGTGGCATGGGAATGGTTTGCCACCCCCCAAAGTCGCTTGGGACTGGTTTGCCACCCCCCAGAGTGGCGGCAAGTGGTTTGCCACTCCCAAGAGTGGCATGCGAGTGGTTTGCCAACCCTCGAGAGTGGCTTGAGAGTGGTTTGCCACACTCCGAGATTGGCGTGCAAATGTTTTGCCACCCCCCAGAGAGGCTTGGGAGTTGTTTTCCACCCAACCGAGTTGCGTGCGACTCGTTTGCCACCCACCGAAAGTGGCATGCGAGTGGTTTGCCATCCCCCCGAGTGGCGTTCGAGTGGTTTGCCACCCTCCAAGTTTGGCGTGCGAGTGGTTTACCACCCTACAAGAGTGGCGTGCGAATAGTTTGCCACCCCCCGAGAGTCGCGTGCGAATGGTTTGCCACCCCGCAGAGTGGCTTGGGAGTGGTTCGCAACCCCCCCGAGTGGTGTGCGAGTGGTTTGCCACCCCCCCGAGGGTGGCGTGCGAGTGGTTTTACACCCCCTGATTGGCGTGCTAGTGGTTTGCCATCCCCCAGAGTGGCATGCGAGTGGTTTGCCACCCCTTGAGAGTGGCGTGCGAGTGGTTTGCCACCCTCAAAGATTGGCGTGCGAGCGGTTTGCCACCCTCCAAAAGTGGCGTGCGAATAGTTTGCCACCTCCCCATAGTGGCGTGCGAATGGTTTGCCACCCCTCAGAAAGGCTTGGGAGTGGTTTGCCACCCCCACGAGTGGCGTGCGACTTCTTTGCCACCTACCGATAGTGGCGTGCGAGTGGTTTGCCATCCCCCGAAGTGGCATTCGAGTGGTTTGCCACCCTCTAAGATTGGCGTTTGAGTGGTTTGCCACCCTCCAAGAGTGGTGTGCGAATAGTTTGCCACCCCGCAGTGTGACGTGCGAGTTGTTTGCCATCCCGCAGTGTGACGTGCGAGTGGTTTGCCACCCTCCAAGAGTTGCGTGCGAGAGGTTTGCCAACCCCCAAAGTGGCGTGCGAGAGGTTTGCCACCCCCAAAAGTGGCGTGGGAGTGGTTTGCCACACTGCGAGACTGGCGTGCGAATGGTTTGCCACCCCTCAGAGAGGCTTGGGAGTGGTTTGCCACCCCCGCGAGTGGTGCGAAAGAGTTTTAGTGAACAAGATCCTAAATGAAAAAACAGGTTGTTGTTTGGTGGGGTACCACTCAAGAACTTGGACATGCGAAAACGCTCGAGATACCATAACTTCCCACACACCTGGGTTTTGCATCCGAGCACAGGCCAGCATGCTCTTGAGCCCATACACTAACCATGCATGTGAAAAGCAAGAGGTTTGAGCATGCTCAATAGCAAGATAACCAAGTTGAGGTCTCGTAGGAATATGCTGAAGTACTGGAAAAAGGAACACATACAATACCATTACATTTTGCATACTTAGGTTTTGGATCTGAGCACAAGCCATGATTATCTTGAGCCCATGCACTAACTGTTCATGCAAAACAAGGGCTTAGAAATTGCTTTGTATATGAAAAACAACATGAAAAGTTGAGGTTTTGTTGGGCAATGCTCAAGGGTTCAGTCATGGAACAATGGTTGACATAGTATAACTTCCCAACCACTTGGATTTTGGATCTGAGCACAAGCCATGATGCTCTTGAGGCCATACACTAGCTATGTATACAAAGGGAAAGAGTTTTGGTGAACAATATCGTAAATGAAAAAACAGGTTTTTAGTTAATGGGGTACACTTCAAGAACTTGGACATGCGAAAACGCTCGAGATACCATTACTTCCCACACACCTGGGTTTTGCATCCGAGCACAGGCCAGCATGCTCTTGAGCCCATACACTAACCATGCATGCAAAAAGCAAGATGTTTGAGCATGCTCAATAGCAAGATAACCAAGTTGAGGTCTCGTAGAAAAATGCTCAAGTACTTGAAATAGGAACACATACAATACCATTGCTTTTTGCCCACTTAGGTTTTGGATCTGAGCACAAGCCATGACTATCTTGAGCCCATGCACTAGCTGTTTATGCAAAACAAGGGCTTAGAAATTGCTTTGTTTCTGGAAAACAAAATGAAAAGTTGAGGTTTTGTTGGGCAATGCTCAAGTGTTCAGTCATGGGACAATAGTTGACATACTATAACTTCCCAACCACTTGGATTTTGGATCTGAGCACAAGCCATGTTGCTCTTGAGGCCATACACTAGCTATGTATGCAAAGGGAAAGAGTTTTAGTGAACAAGATCCTAAATGAAAAAACAGGTTGTTGTTTTGTGGGGTACCACTCAAGAACTTGGACATGCGAAAACGCTCGAGATACCATAACTTCCCACACACCTGGGTTTTGCATCCGAGCACAGGCCAGCATGCTCTTGAGCCCATACACTAACCATGCATGTGAAAAGAAAGATGTTTGAGCACGCTCAATAGCAAGATAACCAAGTTGAGGTCTCGTAGGAAAATGCTCAAGTACTGGAAAAAGGAACACATACAATACCATTACATTTTGCACACATAGGTTTTGTTGGGCAATGCTCAAGTGTTTAGTTTTAGGACAATAGTTGACATACTATAACTTCCCAACCACTTGGATTTTGGATCTGAGCACAAGCCATGATGCTCTTCAGGCCATACACTAGCTATGTATGCAAAAAGAAAGAGTTTTTGTTAACATTCTAAATGAAAAAACAGGTTGTTGTTTGGAAGCGAAGCGAAGCTAAGCAAAGCTAAGCGCAGCTAAGCGAAGCAAAGCGAAGCGAAGCAAAGCTAAGCAAAGCTAAGCGAAGCGATGCAAAGATAAGCGAAGAGAGGCAAAGCGAATCTAAGCGAAGCGAAGCGAAGCTAAGCGAAGCTAAGAGAAGCGAAGCGAAGAATAGCTATGCGAAGCGAAGCTAAGCAAAGCGAAGTTAAGCGAAGCGAAGCGAAGAGAAGCGAAGAGAAGCGAAGCGAAGCTAAGCGAAGCAAAGCGAAGTGAAGGGAAGCTAATCGCAGCGAAGCGAAGAGAAGCATAGAGAAGCGAAGCGAAAAGAAGCAAAGCTAAGAGAAGCAATGCGAAGCTAAGCGCAGGTATGCGAAGCGAAGCGAAGCTAAGAGAAGCAAAGCGAATCTAAGCGCAGCTATGCGAAGCGAAGCGAAGCTAAGGGAAGCAAACTGAAGCTAAGAGAAGCAAAGCAAAGCTAAGCGAAGCGAATCTGAGCTAAGCGAAGTGAAGCTTAGCGAAGCTAAGCAAATCTAAGCGAAGCTAAGCGAAGCTAAGCGAAGCGAAGCAATCTTGTTAGGATTAAGGACGGAGTCCAGGTGAACTTAGGAGCTAGAATTACTCAAAATATAAATCCGAAATTCTGGACAGAATAGTCGTCTTCACAAGAAACGACGTCGACGAAAAACTAGCTGTTCGAATGTCGTCAAAATCGGATATGTTGTAGCTTGTAATGTCGTGCAAAAAGAAGCGAAGCTAAGAGAAGCAAAGCAAAGCTAAGCGCAGGTATGCGAAGCGAAGCGAAGCAAAGCGAAGCTAAGCGAAGCGAAGCGAAGCTAAGGGAAGTGAACCGAAGCTAAGGGAAGCGAAGCGAAGCTAAGCGGAGCGAAGTGAAGCTCGGCGAAGCTAAGCAAAGCAAAGCAAAGCTAAGCAAAGCTAAGCGAAGCTAAACGAAGCGAAGCGAAGCGAATCTAAGCGAAGCTAAGCGAATCGAAGCTAAGCGAAGCAAAGCGAAGGGAAGCGAAGCAAAGTGAAACGAAGCAATGCTTAGCAAAGCGAAGTGAAGCAAAGCTAAGCGAAGCTAGGCGAAGCTAAGCAAAGCGAAGCGAAGCTAAGAGCAGCTAAGCGAAGCTAAGCGAAGCAAAGCGAAGCTATGCGAAGCGAAGCAAAGCTAAGCGAAGCGAAGCGAAGCTAAGCAAAGCGAGGCTAAGCGAAGCGAACAGGAAGCTAAGCAAAGCTAATCGAAGCAAAGCTAAGCGTTGCGAACATGAAGCTAAGCGAAGCTAAGCGAAGCGAAGTGAAGAGAAGCTAAGCAAAGCGAACACGAAGCTAAGCGAAGCTAATCGAAGCGAAGCGAAGCGAAGCTAAGCGAAGCGAACACAAAGCTAAGCGAAACTAAAAGAAGCGAAGAGAAGCGAAGCGAAGCTAAGCAAAGCGAAGCGAAGCTAAGCGAAGCTAAGAGAAGCGAAGCGAAGCTAAGCGAAGTGAGGCGAAGCTAAGCGAAGCTAAGGGAAGCTAAGCGAAGCGAAGCTAAGCGAAGCTATGCGAAGCGAATCGAAGCTAAGCGAAGCTAAGCGAAGCTAAGCGAAACTAAGCGAAGCTAAGCGAAGCGAAGATAATCGAAGCAAAGCTAAGCGAAGCGAAGCAAAGAGAAGCAAAGAGAAGCAAAGCAAAGAGAAGCGAAGCTAAGAGAAGCAAAGCAAAGCTAAGCTCAGCTATGCGAAGCGAAGCAAAGCTAAGCGAAGCTAAGGGAAGCGAACCAAAGCTAAGGGAAGCGAAACGAAGAGAAGCGAAGCGAAGGGAAGAGAAGCAAAGAGAAGTGAAGCGAAGCTAAGTGAAGCTAAGTAAAGCTAAGTGAAGGGAAGCTAAGTGAAGCTAAGTGAAGCTAAGTGAAGCTAAGCGAAGCGAAGAGAAGCATAGAGAAGCGAAGCGAAGCTAAGAGAATCAAAGAGAAGCTAAGCGCAGGTATGCGAAGTGAAGCGAAGCTAAGCGAAGCTAAGCGAAGCGAAGCAAAGCTAAGGGAAGCGAGCCGAAGCTAAGGGAAGCGAAGCGAAGCTAAGCGAAGCTAAGTGAAGCGAAGCAAAGCAAATTGAAACGAAGCAAAGCTAAGCGAAGCGAAGCGAAGCAAAGCAAAGCAAAGCAAAGCGAAGCGAAGCAATGCGAAGCGAAGCGAAGCGAAGCGAAGCGAAGCGAAGCGAAGCGAAGCGAAGCTAAGCGAAGCTAAGAGAAGCTAAGCGAAGCTAATCGAAGCAAAGCGATGCGAAGCGAAGAAAAGCGATGCGAAGCGAAGCGAAGCTAAGGGAAGCTAAGGGAAGCCAAGCGAAGCGAAGGGAAGCGAAGCGAAGCTAAGCGAAGCGAAGATAAGCATAGAGAAGCGAAGCAAAAAGAAGCAAAGCTAAGAGAAGCAAAGCGAAGCTAAGCGCAGGTATGCGAAGCGAAGTAAAGCAAAGCGAAGCTAAGCGAAGCTAAGCGAAGCGAAGCGAAGCTAAGGGAAGTGAACCGAAGCTAAGGGAAGCGAAGCAAAGCTAAGCGGAGCGAAGTGAAGCTCGGCGAAGCTAAGCAAAGCAAAGCAAAGCAAAGCATAGCTAAGCGAAGCTAAACGAAGCGAAGCGAAGCGAATCTAAGCGAAGCTAAGCGAGTCGAAGCTAAGCAAAGGTAAGAGAAGCAAAGCGAAGCGAAGCGAAGCAATGCTTAGCAAAGCGAAGTGAAGCAAAGCTAAGCGAAGTGAAGCAAAGCTAAGCGAAGCTAGGCGAAGCAAAGTGAAGCTACGCGAAGCGAAGCGAAGCTAAGCGAATCTAAGCGAAGCTAAGCGAAGCGAAGCTAAGCAAAGCGATGCGAAACTAAGCGAAGCGAAGCGAAGCTATGCATAGCTAAGCGAAGCTACGCGAAGCGAAGCGAAGCAAAGTGAAGCGAAGCAAAGCTTAGCAAAGCGAAGCGAAGCAAAGCTAAGCAAAGCTACACGAAGCTAAGCAACGGGAAGCGAAGCTAAGAGAAGCGAAGCGAAGCGAAGCGAAGCGAAGCGAAGCGAAGCTAAGCGAAGCTAAGAAAAGCTAAGCGAAGCTAAGCAAAGCTAAGCGAAGCTAAGCGAAGCTAAGCAAAGCTAAGCAAAGCGAAGCGAAGGTAAGCGAAGCTAAGCGAAGGTAAGCGAAGGTAAGCGAAGCTAAGCGAAGCTAAGCGAAGCGAAGCTAAGCTAAGCCAAGCTAAGCGGAGCGAAGCGAAGCAAAGCGAAGCTAAGCGAATCGAAGCTAAGCGAAGCGAACAGGAAGCTAATTGAAGCGAAGCAAACAGGAAGCTAAGCGAAGCGAAGCGAAGCTAATCGATGCGAAGCGATGCGAACCGAAGCGAAGCGATGCGAAGCGAAACGAAGCTAAGGGAAGCTAAGGGAAGCGAAGCAAAGCGAAGCGAAGCGAAGCGAAGCGAAGCGAAGCGAAGCGAAGCTAAGCGAAGCGAAGAGAAGCATAGAGAAGCGAAGCAAAAAGAAGCGAAGCTTAGAGAAGCATTGCGAAGCTAAGCGCAGGCATGCTAAGCGAAGCGAAGCTAAGGGAAGCGAACCGAAGCTAAGGGAAGCGAAGCGAAGCTAAGCGAAGCGAAGCGAAGCTAAGCGAAGCGAAGCGAAGCTAAGAAAAGCTAAGCGAAGCTAAGTGAAGCGAAGCGAAGCAAAGCTAAGCGAAGCAAAGCAAAGTTAAGCGAAGCTAAGCTAAGCGAAGCGAAGCTATGCGAAGCGACGCGAAGCTAAGCGAAGTGAAGCGAAGCAAAGAGAAGCGAACTGAAGCTAAGGAAAGTGAATCGAAGCGAAGCTAAGCAAAGCGAAGCAAAGCTAAGCGAAGCGAAGCAATGCTAAGCGAATCTAAGCGGAACTAAGCGAAGCTAAGCGAAGCTAGGTGAAGCTAAGCAAAGAGAAGCGAAGCGTTGCTAAGCGAAGCGAAGCTAAACAAAGCAAAGCGAGGTTAAGCGAAGCTAAGAGAAGCGAAGCTAAGTGAAACGAAGCGAAGCTAAGTGAAGCGAAGCGAAGTTAAGGGAAATGAAGCTTATCGAAGTGAAGCTAAGCGAAACGAAGCGAAGAGAAGCAAAGCAAAGAGAAGCGAAGCGAAGAGATGCAAAGAGAAGCGGAGCAAAGAGAAGCAAAGCTAAGAGAAGCAAAACGAAGCTAAGCGCAGCTATGCGAAGGGAAGCGAAGCTAAGCGAAGCTAAGCGAAGTGAAGTGAAGCTAAGGGAAGCGAACCGAAGCTAAGGGAAGCGAAGCGAAGCGAAGCTAAGCGAAGCGAAGCAAAGCTAAGCGAAGCGAAGCAAAGCGAAACGAATCTAAGTGAAGCTAAGCGAAGCTAGGTGAAGCTAAGCGAAGCTAAGCGAAGCAAAAAGAAGCCAAGCGAAGCTAAGCGAAGAGAAGCGAAGCGAAGCGAAGCCAAGCGAAGCTAAGGGAAGCTATTCAAAGCGAAGCTAACCGAAGCAAAGCAAAGCTAAGCGAATCAAAGTGAAGCGAAGCGAAGCTAAGCGAAGCCAAGCGAAGCTAAGCGAAGCGAAGCGAAGTTAAGCGAAGCGAAGCTTAGCAAAGCGAAGGTAAGCGAAGCGAAGCAAAGAGAAGCAAAGAGAAGCGAAGCGAAGCTAAGCGAAGCTAAGCGAAGCTAAGCGAAGCTAAGCAAAGCGAAGCGAAGAGAAGCAAAGAGAAGCGAAGCGAAGAGAAGAGAAGCTAAGAGAAGCAAAGCGAAGCTAAGTGCAGCTATGCAAACTGCAGCGAAGCTAAGCAAAGCTAAGGGAAGCGAACCGAAGCTAAGGGAAGTTGTAGATTAATCTTTCCAGGGGGTTTTACCTCATCATGCATATCTGCCCGTGGGGTCATGTGACTGGTGCAACCTGAATCAATCACCCAGTGCATGAGAGGGTGCATCACAACCTTTCCTACAGATCCCACATCACCCTCATGCCCATGCACATCCTCAACCATGAGAAACATCCTAGGATAGGTATTACCTTGTGCACCTTCACCTTGTGCACCTGAGCCTTGCACAGCGCCACCTTGTGCGCGTTCACCACTTGGCGACTACATGCCTGGAGGTGCCCATCCCTCCTGCCTGCTGAAGCACTTGAACCAAGGATGTCCGACCTTCTTGCAGTTCCAGCAGGTGCCCTCCATTCTGGTACTCCCCGTACCACCAGAGCTCTCATGCCCCTCATTATAGTCACCTCGGCCTCTACCTCTGCCAAAGCTCCTCCCACGGCCTCGGCCTCTCCAACCCCCTCTTCCTCTGCCGCGCCCTGCAGCTCCATACCCCTCAGCAGTCTTAGTGGCAGCACCGCCTCCCACATGGCGTCTGCGGAAGTCCTCCTGCAGAATCTGCTGCCTTAGCCACTCAGGTGTCCATTGATCTTGCTGAGAGTTGAGGGTAGGGATGAGGTTGTCCCAAGAGTTGTCCAACACCGAGATGATCTTGGTGCACTGCTGCAGCTGAGATACACTGCTGCCCGCTGCTGCCATCCTTGCATAGGTGTCCTTGATCTTGTCAAGGACCGGCTTCACATCGTCCCCTGGTCGCATGGAGATGGCAGCAAGTTCCTTCTCGAGCACGATCACCATCGGTAGAGTGTTGGGCTGAATCACATCACGTAGTAGTTTCCACGCCCTTGGACCCGAATCATCCGCTTCCACAAGATCCTTGATGTGCTCGAACATCTCCTTGTTGACCGATTGAAGGATGAGGTCAAAAAGCACCGCGCTTTTCTCAATCCACCGCTCACGTGCTTCGCCTTCTTCCAGCATCTTCTCCTCCCCAACAGCAATCTCCAGTAGCTTGTAGCGTTTGAAGGCACTCCTCATCCGCCCGCTCCATTCCTCATAGTTGGAGCCATCCAAAGCTTCAACTTTTGATGGCGGCAGCTCACTTGTCTTCTCAGGTACAGCTCCTCTTCCATTAGCATCTCCTCCTCACTCATTCATCTTCTCCTTGAGAAATGACGAATTTCAGCTCCCCTTTGCTGTCCACACTCAGCTCCCTCGATATTTTCACAAGTGTCGGCGTCCACGAAATTTCGGCAGAGTTTCCCCTTAGCGGAAGACACATCCAACCTTTAGAACACCACTTAGGCACACCCACAGGCCATGGTAGGTCTAGAAAAGACTTCAAACTTCTGTAGACTCCTCTTAATGTCCTTAATATCGCTCTGATACCACTTGTTAGGATTAAGGACGGAGTCTATGTGAACTTAGGAGCTAGAATTACTCAAAATATAAATCCGAAATTCTGGACAGAAAAGTCGCCTTCACAAGAAACGACGTCGACAAAAACTAGCCGTTTGAATGTCGTGAAACTCCGATATGTTGTAGCTTGTAATCTTAGCTACCGTTCTCAATTTGAATCATGTCAATTGATGGAGTATTCGCGACGCTATGTCTTTCGATGCACTGGGGGGTAAGCTGTAGGAGGAGAACATAACTCAATCTCAAAAAGTTCAATCAAAGTTCAAGAATCTCACAAGGAATTGGAGGAGCAAGAGAAAGGTTGGGATGGAAGAAAGGGATGAGAGGGAAGGTCCCAAGAGAGTCCCCAACAAAGGTCCCAAGAGGGAAGCGAACTGAAGCTAAGGGAAGCGAAGCGAAGCTAAGCGAAACGAAGCGAAGCGAAGCGAATCTAAGCTAAGCAAAGTGAAGCTAAGCGAGGCGAAGCGAAGCTAAGCGAAGCGAAGCAAAGCTAAGCAAAGCGAAGCTACGCGAAGCAAAGCGAGGTTAAGTGAAGCAAAGCGTAGCGAAGCTAAGCGAAGCGACGCAAAACTAAGCAAAGCGAAGCGAAGCTAAGCGAAGCGAAACGAAGAGAAGCGAAGAGAGGCAAAGCAAAGCTAAGCGAAGCGTAGCTAAGCGAAGCTAAGAGAAGCTAAGCGAAGCTAAGCAAAGTGAAGCGAAGTGAAGCAAAGCGAAGCTAAGCGAAGCGAAGAGAAGCGAAGAGAAGAGAAGCATAGAGAGCGAAGCGAAACGAAGCGAAGCTAAGAGAAGCAAAGTGAAGCTAAGCGCAGGTATGCGAAGCGAAGCGAAGCTAAGCCAAGCTAAGCGAAGCGAAGCGAAGCTAAGGGAAGCGAACCGAAGCTAAGGGAAGCGAAGCGAAGCTAAGCGAAGAGAAGCGAAGCTAAGCAAAGCGAAGTGAAGCTAGGCGGAGCTAAGCTAAGCAAAGTGAAACGAAGCAAAGCTTAGCGAAGCGAAGTGAAGCTAAGGGAAGCGAACTGAAGCTAAGGGAAGCGAAGCGAAGCTAAGCAAAGCGAAGCGAAGCTAAGCGAATCTAAGCGAAGCTAAGTGAAGAGAAGCGAAGCTAAGCAAAGTGAGGCGAAGCTAAGCGAAGCTAAGGGAATCGAAGTGAAGCTAAGCGAAGCTAAGCGAAGCCAAGCTAATCGAAGCAAAGCTAAGCGAAGCTAAGCAAAGCGAAGCGAAGGTAAGCGAAGCTAAGCGAAGCGAAGCAAAGAGAAGCAAAGAGAAGCAAAGCGAAGAGAAGCAGAGCTAAGAGAAGCAAAGCAAAGCTAAGCGCAGCTATGCGAAGCGAAGCAAAGCTAAGCGAAGCTAAGGGAAGCGAAACTAAGCGGAGCGAAGCGAAGCGAAGAGAAGCAAAGAGAAGCGAAGGGAAGCTAAGTGAAGCTAAGCAAAGCGAAGAGAAGCATAGAGAAGCGAAGCGAAGCTAAGCGCAGGTATGCGCAGTGAAGCGAAGCTAAGCGAAGCTAAGCAAAGCGAAGCGAAGCTAAGGGAAGCGAACGGAAGCTAAGGGAAGCGAAGCGAAGCTAAGCGAAGCTAAGCGAAGCCAAGCAAAGCAAAGGGAAACGAAGCAAAGCTAAGCGAAGCAAAGGAAAGCTAAGTGAAGCTAAGAGAAGCTAAGCGAAGCGAAGAGAAGCTAAGCAAAGCTAAGCGAAGCTAAGCGAAGCTAAGCAAAGCTAAGCAAAGCGAAGCGAAGGTAAGCGAAGCTAAGCGAAGCTAAGCGAATTGAAGCGAGCAAAGGCCAGCATGCTCTTGAGCCCATACACTAACCATGCATGCCAAAAGCAAGATGTTTGAGCACGCTCAATAGCAAGATAACCAAGTTGAGGTCTCGTAGGAAAATGCTCAAGTACTGGAAAAGGAGCACATACAATACCATAACTTTTTGCACACTTAGGTTTTGGATCTGAGCACAAGCCACGATTATCTTGACCCCATGCACTAATTGCTCATGCAAAACAAGGGCTTAGAAATTGCTTTGTATCTGAAAAACAAAATGAAAAGTTGAGGTTTTGTTGGGCAATGCTATAGTGTTTAGTCATGGGACAATAGTAGGCATACTATAACTTCCCAACCACTTGGATTTTGGATCCGAGCACAAGCCATGATGCTCTTGAGGCCATACACTAGCTATGTATGCAAAGGAAAAGAGTTTTGGTGAACAATATCCTAAATGAAAAAACAGGTTGTTGTTTGGTGGGGTACCACTCAAGAACTTGGATATGCGAAAACGCTTGAGATACCATAACTTCCCACACACCTGGGTTTTGCATCCGAGCACAGGCCAGCATGCTCTTGAGCCCATACACTAACCATGCATGCAAAAGGCAAGATGTTTGAGCACGCTCAATAGCAAGATAACCAAGTTGAGGTCTCGTAGGAAAATGCTCAAGTACTGGAAAAAGGAACACATACAATACCATAACCTTTTGCACACTTAGGTTTTGGATCTGAGCACAAGCCACGATTATCTTGAGCCCATGCACTAACTGTTCATGCAAAACAAGGGCTTAGAATTTGCTTTGTATGTGAAAAACAAAATGAAAAGTTGAGGTTTTTTGGGCAATGCTCTAGTGTTTAGTCATGGGACAATAGTTGACATACTATAACTTCCCAACCACTTGGATTTTGGATCTGAGCACAAGCCATGATGCTCTTGAGGCCATACACTAGCTATGTATGCAAAGGGAAAGAGTTTTGGTGAACAATATCCTAAATGAAAAAACAGGTTGTTGTTTGGTGGGGTACCACTCAAGAACTTGGATATGCGAAAACGCTTGAGATACCATAACTTCCCACACATCTGGGTTTTGCATCCGAGCACAGGCCAGCATGCTCTTGAGCCCATACACTAACCATGCATGCAAAAGCAAGATGTTTGAGCACGCTCAATAGCAAGATAACCAAGTTGAGGTCTCGTAGGAAAATGCTCAAGTACTGGAAAAAGGAACACATACAATACCATAACTTTTGCACACTTAGGTTTTGGATCTGAGCACAAGCCACGATTATCTTGACCCATGCACTAACTTCTCATGCAAAACAAGGGCTTAGAAATTGCTTTGTATCTGAAAAACAAATGAAAAGTTGAGGTTTTGTTGGGCAATGCTATAGTGTTTAGTCATGGGACAATAGTAGACATACTATAACTTCCCAACCACTCGGATTTTGGATCTGAGCACAAGCCATGATGCTCTTGAGGCCATACACTAGCTATGTATGCAAAGGGAAAGAGTTTTGGTGAACAATATCCTAAATGAAAAAACAGGTTGTTGTTTGGTGGGGTACCACTCAAGAACTTGGATATGCGAAAACGCTTGAGATACCATAACTTCCCACACACCTGGGTTTTGCATCCGAGCACAGGCCAGCATGCTCTTGAGCCCATACACTAACCATGCATGCAAAAGGCAAGATGTTTGAGCACGCTCAATAGCAAGATAACCAAGTTGAGGTCTCGTAGGAAAATGCTCAAGTACTGGAAAAAGGAACACATACAATACCATAACTTTTTGCACACTTAGGTTTTGGATCTGAGGACAAGCCACGATTATCTTGACCCCATGCACTAATTGCTCCAGCAAAACAAGGGATTAGAAATTGCTTTGTATCTGAAAAACAAAATGAAAAGTTGAGGTTTTGTTGGGCAATGCTATAGTGTTTAGTCATGGGACAATAGTAGGCATACTATAACTTCCCAACCACTCGGATTTTGGATCCGAGCACAAGCCATGATGCTCTTGAGGCCATACACTAGCTATGTATGCAAAGGAAAAGAGTTTTGCTGAACAATATCTTAAATGAAAAAACAGGTTGTTGTTTGGTGGGGTACCACTCAAGAACTTGGATATGCGAAAACGCTTGAGATACCATAACTTCCCACACACCTGGGTTTTGCATCCGAGCACAGGCCAGCATGCTCTTGAGCCCATACACTAACCATGCATGCCAAAAGCAAGATGTTTGAGCACGCTCAATAGCAAGATAACCAAGTTGAGGTCTCGTAGGAAAATGCTCAACTACTGGAAAAAGGAACACATACAATACCATAACCTTTTGCACACTTAGGTTTTGGATCTGAGCACAAGCCACGATTATCTTGAGCCCATGCACTAACTGTTCATGGAAAACAAGAGCTTAGAATTTGCTTTGTATGTGAAAAACGAAATGAAAAGTTGAGGTATTTTTGGGCAATGCTCTAGTGTTTAGTCATGGGACAATAGTTGACGTACTATAACTTCCCAACCACTTGGATTTTGGATCTGAGCACAAGCCATGATGCTCTTGAGGCCATACACTAGCTATGTATGCAAAGGGAAAGAGTTTTGGTGAACAATATCCTAAATGAAAAAACAGGTTGTTGTTTGGTGGGGTACCACTCAAGAACTTGGATATGCAAAAACGCTTGAGATACCATAACTTCCCACACATCTGGGTTTTGCATCCGAGCACAGGCCAGCATGCTCTTGAGCCCATACACTAACCATGCATGCCAAAAGCAAGATGTTTGAGCACGCTCAATAGCAAGATAACCAAGTTGAGGTCTCGTAGGAAAATGCTCAAGTACTGGAAAAAGGAGCACATACAATACCATAACTTTTTGCACACTTAGGTTTTGGATCTGAGGACAAGCCACGATTATCTTGACCCCATGCACTAATTGCTCCAGCAAAACAAGGGATTAGAAATTGCTTTGTATCTGAAAAACAAAATGAAAAGTTGAGGTTTTGTTGGGCAATGCTATAGTGTTTAGTCATGGGACAATAGTAGGCATACTATAACTTCCCAACCACTCGGATTTTGGATCCGAGCACAAGCCATGATGCTCTTGAGGCCATACACTAGCTATGTATGCAAAGGAAAAGAGTTTTGGTGAACAATATCTTAAATGAAAAAACAGGTTGTTGTTTGGTGGGGTACCACTCAAGAACTTGGATATGCGAAAACGCTTGAGATACCATAACTTCCCACACACCTGGGTTTTGCATCCGAGCACAGGCCAGCATGCTCTTGAGCCCATACACTAACCATGCATGCAAAAGCAAGATGTTTGAGCACGCTCAATAGCAAGATAACCAAGTTGAGGTCTCGTAGGAAAATGCTCAACTACTGGAAAAAGGAACACATACAATACCATAACCTTTTGCACACTTAGGTTTTGGATCTGAGCACAAGCCACGATTATCTTGAGCCCATGCACTAACTGTTCATGGAAAACAAGAGCTTAGAATTGCTTTGTATGTGAAAAACGAAATGAAAAGTTGAGGTTTTTTGGGCAATGCTCTAGTGTTTAGTCATGGGACAATAGTTGACGTACTATAACTTCCCAACCACTTGGATTTTGGATCTGAGCACAAGCCATGATGCTCTTGAGGCCATACACTAGCTATGTATGCAAAGGGAAAGAGTTTTGGTGAACAATATCCTAAATGAAAAAACAGGTTGTTGTTTGGTGGGGTACCACTCAAGAACTTGGATATGCAAAAACGCTTGAGATACCATAACTTCCCACACATCTGGGTTTTGCATCCGAGCACAGGCCAGCATGCTCTTGAGCCCATACACTAACCATGCATGCCAAAAGCAAGATGTTTGAGCACGCTCAATAGCAAGATAACCAAGTTGAGGTCTCGTAGGAAAATGCTCAAGTACTGGAAAAAGGAGCACATACAATACCATAACTTTTTGCACACTTAGGTTTTGGATCTGAGGACAAGCCACGATTATCTTGACCCCATGCACTAATTGCTCCAGCAAAACAAGGGATTAGAAATTGCTTTGTATCTGAAAAACAAAATGAAAAGTTGAGGTTTTGTTGGGCAATGCTATAGTGTTTAGTCATGGGACAATAGTAGGCATACTATAACTTCCCAACCACTCGGATTTTGGATCCGAGCACAAGCCATGATGCTCTTGAGGCCATACACTAGCTATGTATGCAAAGGAAAAGAGTTTTGGTGAACAATATCCTAAATGAAAAAACAGGTTGTTGTTTGGTGGGGTACCACTCAAGAACTTGGATATGCGAAAACGCTTGAGATACCATAACTTCCCACAAACCTGGGTTTTGCATCCGAGCACAGGCCAGCATGCTCTTGAGCCCATACACTAACCATGCATGCCAAAAGCAAGATGTTTGAGCACGCTCAATAGCAAGATAACCAAGTTGAGGTCTCGTAGGAAAATGCTCAAGTACTGGAAAAAGGAGCACATACAATACCATAACTTTTTGCACACTTAGGTTTTGGATCTGAGGACAAGCCACGATTATCTTGACCCCATGCACTAATTGCTCCAGCAAAACAAGGGATTAGAAATTGCTTTGTATCTGAAAAACAAAATGAAAAGTTGAGGTTTTGTTGGGCAATGCTATAGTGTTTAGTCATGGGACAATAGTAGGCATACTATAACTTCCCAACCACTCGGATTTTGGATCCGAGCACAAGCCATGATGCTCTTGAGGCCATACACTAGCTATGTATGCAAAGGAAAAGAGTTTTGGTGAACAATATCTTAAATGAAAAAACAGGTTGTTGTTTGGTGGGGTACCACTCAAGAACTTGGATATGCGAAAACGCTTGAGATACCATAACTTCCCACACACCTGGGTTTTGCATCCGAGCACAGGCCAGCATTCTCTTGAGCCCATACACTAACCATGCATGCAAAAGCAAGATGTTTGAGCACGCTCAATAGCAAGATAACCAAGTTGAGGTCTCGTAGGAAAATGCTCAAGTACTGGAAAAAGGAACACATACAATACCATAACCTTTTGCACACTTAGGTTTTGGATCTGAGCACAAGCCACGATTATCTTGACCCATGCACTAACTGTTCATGGAAAACAAGAGCTTAGAATTTGCTTTGTATGTGAAAAACGAAATGAAAAGTTGAGGTATTTTTGGGCAATGCTCTAGTGTTTAGTCATGGGACAATAGTTGACATACTATAACTTCCCAACCACTTGGATTTTGGATCTGAGCACAAGCCATGATGCTCTTGAGGCCATACACTAGCTATGTATGCAAAGGAAAGAGTTTTGGTGAACAATATCTAAATGAAAAAACAGGTTGTTGTTTGGTGGGGTACCACTCAAGAACTTGGATATGCGAAAACGCTTGAGATACCATAACTTCCCACACACCTGGGTTTTGCATCCGAGCACAGGCCAGCATGCTCTTGAGCCCATACACTAACCATGCATGCCAAAAGCAAGATGTTTGAGCACGCTCAATAGCAAGATAACCAAGTTGAGGTCTCGTAGGAAAATGCTCAAGTACTGGAAAAAGGAGCACATACAATACCATAACTTTTTGCACACTTAGGTTTTGGATCTGAGGACAAGCCACGATTATCTTGACCCCATGCACTAATTGCTCCAGCAAAACAAGGGATTAGAAATTGCTTTGTATCTGAAAAACAAAATGAAAAGTTGAGGTTTTGTTGGGCAATGCTATAGTGTTTAGTCATGGGACAATAGTAGGCATACTATAACTTCCCAACCACTCGGATTTTGGATCCGAGCACAAGCCATGATGCTCTTGAGGCCATACACTAGCTATGTATGCAAAGGAAAAGAGTTTTGGTGAACAATATCCTAAATGAAAAAACAGGTTGTTGTTTGGTGGGGTACCACTCAAGAACTTGGATATGCGAAAACGCTTGAGATACCATAACTTCCCACACACCTGGGTTTTGCATCCGAGCACAGGCCAGCATGCTCTTGAGCCCATACACTAACCATGCATGCCAAAAGCAAGATGTTTGAGCACGCTCAATAGCAAGATAACCAAGTTGAGGTCTCGTAGGAAAATGCTCAAGTACTGGAAAAAGGAACACATACAATACCATAACTTTTGCACACTTAGGTTTTGGATCTGAGCACAAGCCACGATTATCTTGACCCCATGCACTAACTGTTCATGGAAAACAAGAGCTTAGAATTTGCTTTGTATGTGAAAAACGAAATGAAAAGTTGAGGTATTTTTGGGCAATGCTCTAGTGTTTAGTCATGGGACAATAGTTGACATACTATAACTTCCCAACCACTTGGATTTTGGATCTGAGCACAAGCCATGATGCTCTTGAGGCCATACACTAGCTATGTATGCAAAGGGAAAGAGTTTTGGTGAACAATATCCTAAATGAAAAAACAGGTTGTTGTTTGGTGGGGTACCACTCAAGAACTTGGATATGCAAAAACGCTTGAGATACCATAACTTCCCACACATCTGGGTTTTGCATCCGAGCACAGGCCAGCATGCTCTTGAGCCCATACACTAACCATGCATGCCAAAAGCAAGATGTTTGAGCACGCTCAATAGCAAGATAACCAAGTTGAGGTCTCGTAGGAAAATGCTCAAGTACTGGAAAAAGGAGCACATACAATACCATAACTTTTTGCACACTTAGGTTTTGGATCTGAGGACAAGCCACGATTATCTTGACCCCATGCACTAATTGCTCCAGCAAAACAAGGGATTAGAAATTGCTTTGTATCTGAAAAACAAAATGAAAAGTTGAGGTTTTGTTGGGCAATGCTATAGTGTTTAGTCATGGGACAATAGTAGGCATACTATAACTTCCCAACCACTCGGATTTTGGATCCGAGCACAAGCCATGATGCTCTTGAGGCCATACACTAGCTATGTATGCAAAGGAAAAGAGTTTTGGTGAACAATATCCTAAATGAAAAAACAGGTTGTTGTTTGGTGGGGTACCACTCAAGAACTTGGATATGCGAAAACGCTTGAGATACCATAACTTCCCACAAACCTGGGTTTTGCATCCGAGCACAGGCCAGCATGCTCTTGAGCCCATACACTAACCATGCATGCCAAAAGCAAGATGTTTGAGCACGCTCAATAGCAAGATAACCAAGTTGAGGTCTCGTAGGAAAATGCTCAAGTACTGGAAAAAGGAGCACATACAATACCATAACTTTTTGCACACTTAGGTTTTTGATCTGAGCACAAGCCACGATTATCTTGACCCCATGCACTAACTTCTCATGCAAAACAAGGGCTTAAAAATTGCTTTGTATCTCAAAAACACAATGAAAAGTAGAGGTTTTGTTGGGCAATGCTATAGTGTTTAGTCATGGGACAATAGTAGGCATACTATAACTTCCCAACCACTCGGATTTTGGATCCGAGCACAAGCCATGATGCTCTTGAGGCCATACACTAGCTATGTATGCAAAGGAAAAGAGTTTTGGTGAACAATATCTTAAATGAAAAAACAGGTTGTTGTTTGGTGGGGTACCACTCAAGAACTTGGATATGCGAAAACGCTTGAGATACCATAACTTCCCACACACCTGGGTTTTGCATCCGAGCACAGGCCAGCATGCTCTTGAGCCCATACACTAACCATGCATGCAAAAGGCAAGATGTTTGAGCACGCTCAATAGCAAGATAACCAAGTTGAGGTCTCGTAGGAAAATGCTCAAGTACTGGAAAAAGGAACACATACAATACCATAACCTTTTGCACACTTAGGTTTTGGATCTGAGCACAAGCCACGATTATCTTGACCCCATGCACTAACTGTTCATGCAAAACAAGAGCTTAGAAGTTGCTTTGTATGTGAAAAACGAAATGAAAAGTTGAGGTATTTTTGGGCAATGCTCTAGTGTTTAGTCATGGGACAATTGTTGACATACTATAACTTCCCAACCACTTGGATTTTGGATTTGAGCACAAGCCATGATGCTCTTGAGGCCATACACTAGCTATGTATGCAAAGGGAAAGAGGTTTGGTGAACAATATCCTAAATGAAAAAACAGGTTGTTGTTTGGTGGGGTACCACTCAAGAACTTGGATATGCGAAAACGCTCGAGAAACCATAACTTCCCACACACTTGGGTTTTGCATCCGAGCACAAGCCAGCATGCTCTTGAGCCCATACACTAACCATGCATTCAAAAGGCAAGATGTTTGAGCACGCTCAATAGCAAGATAACCAAGTTGAGGTCTCGTAGGAAAATGCTCCAGACGAAGTGCTGCTTTAGACGAAGTGCTCCAGACGAAAGAACTCCGGACAAAAGTGCTCCAGACGACTAGACGAGGTGCTCTAAACAATGTGCTCCGGACGAATTGCTCCAGACGAGTTGCTCCAGGCGAAAGTGCAACAGACTAAGTGCTCCTAGCGAAGTGCTCCAGACCAAGTGCACCCGACCATGTGCTCTAGACCAAGTGCTCCAGACCATGTGCTCTAGACCAAGTGCTCCAGATAAAGTTCTCCAGACGAAAGTGCTCCAGAATGTCCTCGAGACAAAAGTGTTCTAGACGAAAGTGCACTGGAGGAAGTGCTTCAGATGAAGTGCTCTAGATGAAGTGCTCCGGACGAAAGTGCTCTTGACGAAATGCACCAGACAAAAGTTCTCGCGACGAAAGTGCACCAGATGAATGTGCACCAGATGAAGTGCTTCAGACAAAGTGCTCCAGACGAAGTGCAGCAGATGATGCGCACTAGACGAAAGTGATTAAGACAAAAGTAATGTAGACAAAAGTGCACCAGATGACGTGCTCCAAGCGAAGTGCTCCAGACAAAGTTCTCTATACCAAAGTGCTCCACACAAAAGTGCTCCAGATGAAGTGCTGCAGACGAAAGTGCTCCACAAGAAGTGCTCTAGATGAATGTGCTGCTGACAAAGTGCATCAAGCGAAGTGCTCAAGACGAAGTGCTCCGGACGAAGTGCTCTAGACGAAGTGCTCCTAAGAAAGTGCTCCTGACAAATGTGCTCCAGACAAAAGTGCACCAGACGAAAGTTCTCCAAGCGAAAATTCTCCGGATGAAAGTGCTCCAAACGAACGTGCACTAGACGAAGTGCCCCGGACGAAGTGCTCAAGACGAAGTGCTCCAGACCAAGTGCTCCAAACGAAGTGCTCCAGAAGAAAGTGTTCCAGACGAAAGTGCTCTAGACAAAAGTGTACCAGACGAAGTGCTATAGACAAAGTGCTTCAGACGAAGTGCAAAAGACGAAGTGCACCAGACGAAAGTGTACCAGACAACCTTCACCAGACGAAGTGCTCCAGACGAAATAGCACCAGACAAAGTGCTCCAGCCGAAAGTGCTCCAGACGAAGTGCTCCAAACGAACGTGCTCCAGACGAAAAGGCACCAGACGACGTGCTCCAGATGAAGTGCTCTAAACGAAGTGCTCCAGGCGAAGTGCTCCATGCGAAGTGCTCCAGACGAAGTGCTCCAGATGAAAGTGCTTTAGACGAAAGAAATCCGGACAAAAGTGCTCCAAACGAACGCGCAGGAGACGAGGTTCTCTAGACAAAGTGCTCCAGACGAAGTGCTCCAGACGAAAGTGCTCCAGATGAACGTGCACTAGACGAAGTGCTCCAGATGAAAGTGCACCAGACTAAGTGCTCCAGAAGGAGTGCTCAAGAACAAGTGCTCCAGACCAAGTGCACCAGACCAAGTGCTCCAAACAAAGTGCTCCAGACGAATCGCTCCAGAAGAAGTGGTCTCGACAAAAGTGCACCAGAAGAAGTGCTCCAGACAAAGTGCTCCAAACGAAGTGCACAACACGAAGTGCACCAGACGAAGGTGCTCCAGATGAAAAAGCACGAGACAAAGTGCTCCAAACGAAACTGCTCCAGACGAAGTGCTCCAAACGAAAGTGCTCCAGACGAAGTGCTCTGGACGAATGTGCACTAGACAAATTGCTCTAGACCAAGTGCTCCAGACCATGTGCTCTTGACCAGGTGCTCCAGATAAAGTTCTCTAGATGAAAGTGCTCCAGAAAGTTCTCCACACGAAAGTGCTCTAGACAAAAGTGCACAGGACGAAGTGCTCCAGATGAAGTGGTCCAGACGAAAGTGCTTTAGACAAAAGTGCACCAGACGAAGTTCACCAGATGAAAATACTCAGGACTATGTGCTCCAGACGAAGTGCTCAAGACAAACGTGCTCTAGATGGAAAAGCTCCAGACAAAGTGCTCCAGACAAAGTGCTCTAAACGAACGTGCTCTAGACCGAAAAGCACCCGACGAAGTGCTCCAAACGAAGGGCTCTAGACAAAGTGCTCCAGACGAAAGTGCTCCAGGCAAAGTGCTCCAGACGAAAGTTCTCCAAACAAAGTGCTCCAGATGAAAGTGCTCCGGATGAACGTGCTCCAGACGAAGTGCTCCAAACGAACATGCTCCAGACCAAAAAGGACCGATCAAGTGCTCCAGATAACGTACTCTGAACGAAGTGCTCAAGACAAAGTGCTCTGGACGAAAGTGCTCCAAGCGAAGTGCTCCAGGCAAAAGTTCCCCGAACGAAAGTGCTCCAGATGAATGTGCACTAGACGAAGTGCTCCAGGCGTAAGTGCACCGGACTAAGTGCTCCACATGGAGTGCTCGAGAACAAGTGCTCCAGACCAAGTGCTCCAAACAAAGTGCTCCAGACGAAGCGCTCCAGAAGAAAGTGCTCTCGACAAAAATGCACTAGAAGAAGTGCTCCAAACAAAGTGCTCCATACGAAGTGCATAAGACAAAGTGCACCAGACAAAGGTGCTCTAGATGAAAAAGCACGAGACAAAGTGCTCCAAACGAAAGCGCTCCCGACGAAGTGCTCCAAACGACGAGAACTTTCGTCCAGAGCAATTCACCTGGAGCACTTTCGTCTGGAGCACTTTGTCTAGAGCCCTTCGTTTGGAGCACTTTGTCTGGTGCTTTTCGGTCTAGAGCACGTTCGTTTAGAGCACATTGTCTTGAGCACTTTGTCTGGAGCTTTTCCGTCTAGAGCACGTTCGTCTTGAGCACTTCGTTTGGAGCACATAGTCCTGAGTATTTTCATCTGGTGAACTTCGTCTGGTGCACTTTTGTCTGGAGCATTTTTTTTTGGAGCACTTTATTAGGCGCACTTCGTCTAGAGCACTTTGCTTTATGCACTTTGTCTGGAGCACATTCGTCAAGAGCACTTCGTCTAGAGTACTTCTTGTGGAGCACTTTCGTCTGCAGCACTTCATCTGGAGCACTTTTGTGTGGAGCACTTTCGTATAGAGAACTTTGTCTGGAGCACTTCATCTGGAACACGTTGTCTGGTGCACTTTTGGCTGAATTACTTTCGTCTGAATCACTTTCGTCTCGTGCGCTTGGTCTGCTGCACTTCGTCTGGAGCACTTCATCTGGAGCACTTCGTCCGAAGCACTTCATCTGGTGCACATTCATCTGGTGCACTTTCTTCTCGAGAACTTTCTTCTGGTGCACTTTCGTCTAGAGCACTTTCGTCTGGAGCACTTCATCTGGAGCACTTTGTCTCGAGCACTTCGTCTTGTGCACTTTCGTATGGAGCACTTTTGTCTGGAGCACTTTCGTCTGGAGAACTTTATCTGGAGCACCTGGTCAAGAGCACATGGTCTGGAGCACTTGGTCTAGAGCACTTCGTTAGGAGCACTTAGTATGTTGCACTTTCGCCTGGAGCACTTCGTCTGGAGCACTTCATCTGAAGCACTTTGTCTAGAGCACCCCGTCTAGTGCACGTTCGTCTAGAGCAGTTTGTCTAGAGTACTTTTTGTGGAGCACTTTCATCTGCACACTTCATCTGCAGCACTTTCGTGTGGAGCACTTTCGTATAGAGAACTTCGTCTGGAGCACTTCGCCTGGAGCACGTTGTCTGGTGCAATTTGTCAAAATTACTTTCGTATGAATCACTTTTGTCTAGTGCGCTCGTCTGCTGTACAACGTCTAGAGCACTTTATCTAGAGCACTTCGTCCGAAGCACTTCATCTAGTGCACATTTATCTGGTGCACTTTCGTATCGAGAACTTTCATCTGATGCACTTTCGTCTAGAGCACTTTCGTCTGGAGCACTTCATCTGGAGCACTTCGTCCGGTGCACTTTCGTCTGGAGCAGTTTTGTCTGGAGCACTTTCTGGGGCACTTTCGTCTGGAGAACTTTATCTGGAGCACTTGGTCAAGAGCACATGGTCTGGAGCACTTGGTCTAGAGCACTTCGTTAGGAGCACTTAGTATGTTGCACTTTTGCCTTGAGCACTTCGTCTGGAGCACTTCGTCTGGAGCACTATGTCTAGAGCACCTCGTCTAGTGGACGTTCATCTGGAGCACTTTTGTCCGGAGTTCTTTCGTCTGGAGCATTTCGTCTAAAGCACTTTCATCTGGAGCACTTCGTCTGGAGCACTTTGCCTGGAGCACTTTGCCTAGAGCACTTCGTTTAGAGCATTTCATCTGGAGCACTTCGTCTGGTGCCTTTTTGTCTGGAGAGCGTTCGTTTGGAGCACTTCGTCTGGAGCACTTTCGACTGGAGCACTTTGTCAGGTGCTATTTCGTCTGGAGCACGTTTGTCTGGAGCACTTCGTCTGGTGAACTTCGTCTGGTACACTTTCGTCTGGTGCACTTCGTCTTGTGCACTTCGTCTGAAGCACTTTGTCTGGAGCGCTTCGTCTGGTGCACTTTTGTCTAGAGCACTTTCATCTGGAACACTTTCTTCTGGAGCACTTTGTTTGGAGCACTTGGTCTGGAGCACTTCGTCTTAAGCACTTCGTCTGGAGCACTTCATCTAGTGCATGTTCGTTTGGAGCACTTTCATCCGGAGAATTTTCGCTCAGAGCACTTTCGTCTGGAGCACTTTGTCTGGAGCAGTTCGTCTGGAGCAGTTCGTCTGGAGCACTTCGTCTAGAGTACGTTGTCTGGAGCATTTCGTCCAGTGCTTTTTGGTCTGGAGCACGTTCGTTTGGAGGACTTCGTCTGTAGCACTTCGTTTGGTGCACTTTTGTCGAAAGCACTTTCATCTGGAGCATTTTTGTCTGGAGCACTTGGTTTGGAGCACATGGTCTAGAGCACTTGGTCTGGAGCACTTGGTCTCGAGCACTTCGTCTGGAGCACTTAGTCTGGTGCACTTTCGTCTAGAGCACTTCATCTAGTGCACGTTCGTCTTGTGCACTTTGATTTGGAGAACTTTCGTCTGGAGCATTTTTTATGGAGCACTTCGTCTAGTGCTTTTTGGTCTGAAGCATGTTCGTTTGGAGCACTTCGTGTGAAGCACTTCATCTGGAGCACTTCTTCTTGAGCACTTCGTCTGGTGCACTTTCGACTGGAGCACTTTCGTCGGGAGCTCTTTCGTCTGGAGCACTTTTGTCTGGAGCACTTTTGTCTGGAGCACTTTTGTCTCGAGCACTTCGTCGGGAGCACTTCGACTGGAGCAATTCGTCTAGAGCACTTTGTCTGGTGCAATTTTGTCAGAAGCACTTTTGTCCGGATCACATTCATCTGGAGCACTTCATCTGGAGCAGTTGGTCTAGAGCACATGGTCTGGAGCACTTTCTCTGGAGCACTTGGTCTAGAGCACTTCGTCAAGAGCACTTAGTCTTGTGCACTTTCGCCTGGAGCACTTTGTCTGTACACTTCGTCTGGCGCACTTCGTCTGGAGCACTTTGTCTTGAGTACGTTGTCTGGAGCACTTCGTCCGGTGCTTTTTGGTCTGGAACACATTCGTTTGGAGCACTTCGTCTGGAGAACTTTTGTCTGGATCACTTCGTCTGGAGCACTTCGTCTGGTGCACTTTTGTCGAAAGCAGTTTCATCTGGAGCATTTTTGTCCGGAGCACTTGGTCTGGAGCACTTGGACTAGGGCACTTGGTCTTGAGCACTTTGTCTGGAGCACTTAGTCTGGTGCACTTTCGTCTGGAGCACTTTGTCTTGAGCAGTTTGTCTGGAGCACTTCCTCTAGTGCGTTCGTCTCGAGCACTTTGGTCTGGAGAACTTTCGTCTGGAGCACTTTGTCTCCAGCACTTTCGTTTGGAGCACTTCGTCTGGAGCAGTTTGTCTGGAGCACTTCGTCTAGTGCTTTTTGGTGTGGAGCACGTTTGTTTGGAGCACTTTGTCTGGAGCACTTTGTCTGGAGCACTTTGTCTGGAGCACTTCGTCTGGAGCACCTCGTCTGGTGCAGTTTCGACTGGAGCACTTTCGTCTGGAGCACTTTCTTCTAGAGCACTTTCGTCTGGAGCACTTTTGCCTGGAGCACTTTCGTTTGGAGCACTTCATCAGGAGCACTTTGAGTGGAGCAATTCGTTTGGAGCACTTCGTCTGGTGCACTTTTGTCTGGAGCACTTTTGTCCAGAGCACATTCATCAAGAGCACTTCATCTGGAGCAGTTGGTCTAGAGCACATAATCTTGAGCACTTTGTCTGGAGCACTTGGTCTAGAGCACTTCGTCAGGAGCACTTAGTCTTGTGCCTTTTCGCCTGGAGCCCTTCGTCTGGAGCACTTCTACTGGAGCACTTTGTCTATAGCAATTTGTCTAGTGCACATTCGTCCAGAGCACTTCGTCTGTAGCACTTTCGTTTGGACCACTTTGTCTTGTGCTATTTCATCTGGAGCACCTTCGTCTGGTTCACTTCATCTTGTGCACTTCGTCTGGAGCACTTTGTCTGGAGCACTTCTTCTGGTGCACTTTTGTCGAGACCACTTTATTCTGGAGCACTTCGTCTGGAGCACTTTGTTTGGAGCACCTGGTCTGGAGCACTTGGTCTGGAGCACTTGTTCTCGAGCACTCCGTCTGGAGCACTTAGTCCGGTGCACTTTCGTCTGGACCACTTCGTCTAGTGCACGTTCATCTGGAGCGTTTTCTTCTGGATCACTTCGTGTGGAGCACTTTGTCTAGAGCACCTCATCTAGTGCGCATTCGTCTAGAGCACTTTCGTCTGGAACACTTTCTTCTACAGCACTTGGTTTGGAGCACTTGGTCTGGAGCACTTCGTCTTGAGCACTCCGTCTGGAGCACTTTGTCTAGTGCACGTTCATTTGGAGAACTTTCATCTGGAGAATTTTCGCTTGGAGCACTTTCGTCTGGAGCACTTCGTCTGGAGCACTTCATCTAGAGTACGTTGTCTGGAGCACTTCGTCTGGTGCTTTTTGGTTTGGAACACGTTCGTTTGGAGCACTTCGTCTGGAGATCTTTCGTCTAGATCACTTCGTCTGGAAAACTTCGTCTGGTGCACTTTTGTCGAGAGCACTTTCATCTGGAGCATTTTTGTTTGGAGCACTTTATCTGGAGCACTTTCGACTGGAGCACTTTGTCTGGTGCTATTTCGTCTGGAGCACGTTTGTCTGGAGCACTTCGTCTGGTGAATTTTGTCTGGTACACTTTCGTCTGGTGCACTTCGTCTTGTGCACTTTCGTCTGGAGCACTTTTGTCTAGAGCACTTTTGTCTATAGCTCTTCGTCGGGAGCACTTTGTGTGGAGCAATTCGTCTGGAGCACTTGATCTGGTGCACTTTTGTTTGGAGCACTTTTGTCCGGAGCACATTCGTCTGGAGCACTTCATCTAGAGCAGTTGGTCTAGAGCACATGATCTGGAGCACTTGGTCTAGAGCACTTCGTCAGGAGCACTTAGTCTTGTGCACTTTCGCCTGGAGCACTTCGTCTGGAGCACTTCTGCTGAAGCACTTCATCTAGTGCACATTCGTCCAGAGCACTTTGTCTGGAGCACTTTTGGTTGGAGCACATTGTCGGGTGCTATTTCGTCTAGAGCACGTTTGTTTGGAGCCCTTCGTCTGGTGAACTTTGTTTGGAACACTTTCTTCTGGAGCACTTTGTTTGGAGCACTTGGTTTGGAGCACTTGGTCTGGAGCACTTCGTCTTGAGCACTTCGTCTGGAGCACTTTGTCCAGTGCACGTTCGTTTGGAGCACTTTCATCCGGAGAATTTTTGCTTGGAGCACATTCTTGTGGAGCACTTCGTCAGGAGCACTTCGTCTAGAGTATGTTGTCTGGAGCACTTCGTCTGGTGCTTTTTGGTCTGGAGCGCTTTCGTCTGGAGCACTTCATCAGGAGCACTTCGACTAGAGCAGTTCGTCTAGAGCACTTCACCTGGTGCACTTTTGTCAGGAGCACTTTTGTCCCGAGCACATTCGTCTGGAGCACTTCATCTAGATCAGTTCGTCTAGAGCACATGGTCAGGAGCACATGATCTGGAGCACTTGGTCTAGAGCACTTCGTCAGGAGCACTTAGTCTTGTGCACTTTCGTCTGGAGCACTTCGTCTAGAGCACTTTGATTGGAGCACTTTGTCTAGAGCAATTCCTCTAGTGCACGTTCGTCCAGAGCACTTCGTCTGGAGCACTTTCGTTTGGAGCACTTCGTCGGGAGCAATTTCGTTTGGAGCACTTCATCTCAAGCAGTTTGTCTAGAGCAGTTCATCTAGTGCACGTTCGTCTCGAGCACTTTGGTCAGGAGAACTTTCGTCTGGAGCACTTTGTCTGGAGCACATTTGTCTGGAGCACTTTTGTCCGGAGCACATTTGTCTGGAGCACTTCATCTGGACCAGTTGGTCTAGAGCACATGATCAGGAGCACTTGGTCTAGAGCACTTCGTCAGAACCACTTAGTCTTGTGCACTTTCGCCAAGAGCACTTCGTCTGGGGCACTTCGTCTAGTGCACGTTCATCTGGAGCACTTTCGTTCGGGGAAATTTTGCCTGGAGCACTTCGCTTGGAGCACTTTCGTCCAGAGCACTTTCTTTGGAGCACTTCGTCTGGTCCTTTTTGGTCTGGAGCATGTTCGTTTGGAGCACTTTCGTTGGGAGCCCTTCGTCTGGAGAACTTTCGTCGAGAGCACTTCGCCTGGAGCACTTTCGTCTAGAGCCCTTCATTTGGAGCAATTCGTCTGGTGCTTTTCGGTCTAGAGCAAGTTCGTTTAGAGCACTTTGTCTGGAGCACTTTGTCTGGAGCTTTTCCGTCTAGAGCACGTTCGTCTTGAGCACTTCGTCTGGAGCACATAGTCCTGAGTAATTTTGTCTGGTGAACTTCGTCTGGTGCACTTTTGTCTGGAGCACTTTTGTCTAGAGCACTTTCTCAGGAGCACTTCGTCTAGAGCACTTCGTCCGGAGCACTTCGTCTTGAGCACTTTGCTCGATGCACTTTGTAAGCAGCACATTCGTCTTGAGTACTTCTTGTGGAGCACTTTCGTCTGCAGCACTTCATCTGGAGCACTTTTGTGTGGAGCACTTTCGTATAGAGAACTTTGTCTGGAGCACTTTGTCGGGAGCACGTCCTCTAGTACATTTTTGTCTACATTACTTTTGTCTTAATCACTTTCGTCTAGTGCGCATCGTCTGCTGCACTTCATCTGGAGCACTTCATCTGGAGCACTTCGTCCGAAGCACTTCATCAGGTGCACATTCATCTGGTGCACTTTCGTCTAGAGCACTTTCGTCTGGAGCACTTTTGTCTAGAGCACTTTCGTCTGGAGCACTTCGTTGGGAGCACTCCGACTGGAGCAATTTGTCCGGAGCACTTCGTCTTGTGCACTTTTGTGTAGAGCACTATTGTCCGGAGCACATTCGTCTGGAGCACTTTGACTGGAGCACCTTGTCTAGAGCAATTCGTCTAGTGCACGTTTGTCTGGAGCACTTCGACTGGAGCACTTTCGTTTGGAGCACTTCTTCAAGAGCACTTTCATTTGGAGCACTTTGTCTCGTGCTTTTTCATCTGGAGCACCTTCGTCTGGTGCACTTCATCTTGTGCACTTCGTCTGGAGCACCTTCGTCTGGTGCACTTCATCTTGTGCACTTTGTCTGGAGCACTTCTTCTGGCGCACATTTGTCGACAGCACTTTCTTCTAGAGCACTTCGTCTGGAGCACTTTATTTGGAGCACTTGGTCTGGAGCACTTGTTCTCGAGCACTTGGTCTCGAGCACTTGTTCTCGAGCACTTTATTTGGAGCACTTCGACTGGAGCACTTTGTCTAGTGCACGATCATGTAAAGCACTTCGCTTGGAGCACTTTTGTCTAGAGCACTTTCGTCTGGAGCACTTCGTCTGTTCCTCTTTGGTCTGGAGCACGTTCGTTTGGAGCACTTCGTCTGGAGCACTTTCATCTAGAGCACTTTCGTTTGGAGCACTTCGTCTGGAGAACTTTCGCCTGGAGCACTTTGCTTGGAGCACTTTCGTCTGGAGCACTTTGTCTAGAGCCCTTGGTTTGGAGCACTTCGTCAGGTGCTTTTCTCTCTAGAGCACGTTCGTTTAGAGCACTTTGTCTAGAGCACATTGTCTGGAGCTTTTCCGTGTAGAGCACCTTTGTCTTGAGCACTTCGTCTGGAGCACATTGTCCTGAGTACTTTTATCTGGTGAACTTCTTCGGGTGCACTTTTGTCTAGAGCACTTTTGTCTGGAGCACTTTATCAGGAGCACTTCGTCTAGAGCACTTCGTCCGGAGCACTTTCGTCTGGAGCACTTTCGTCTGGAGCACTTTCGTCTGGAGCACTTCGTCGGGAGCGCTTGGACTAGAGCAATTCGTGTGGAGCACTTCGTCTGGTGCACTTTTGTCTGGAGCACTATTGTCCAGAGCACATTCGTCTGGAGCACTTCATCTGGAGCATTTGGTCTAGAGCACATGGTCTGGAGCACTTTGTCTAGAGCACTTGGTCTAGAGCACTTTGTCAGGAGCACTTAGTCTTGTGCACTTTTGCCTGGAGCACTTCGTCTAGTGCACGTTCATCTGGAGCACATTCTTTCGGGGAAATTTTGCCTGGAGCACTTTGCTTGGAGCACTTTCGTCCAGAGCACTTCGTCTAGAGAACGTTATCTTGAGTACTTCGTCTGGTCCTTTTTGGTCTGGAGCACGTTCGTTTGGAGCACTTCGTCTGGAGCACTTTCATCTGGAGCACTTGATCTGGAGCACTTGGTCTGGAGCACTTAGTCTCGTGCACTTTCGTCTGGAGTACTTCGTCTGGAGCACTTCGTCTGGAGCACTTCATCTAGTGCACATTCGTTTGGAGCACGTTCGTCTGGAGCACTTAGCGAGGAGCACTTTCATCTGGAGCACTTCGTCTGGAGCACTTTGTCTGGTGATTTTTGCTCTAGAGCACGTTTGTTTGGAGCACTTTGTCTGGACCAATTTCGTCAGGAGCACTTTGTTTGGTGCTTTTCCATCTGGAGCACTTCATCTGGAGCACATAGTCCGGAGCACTTTCGTCTGCTGAACTTCGTCAGGTGTACCTTTGTTTGTAGCTCTTTCGCCTCAAGCATTCTGTCTAGAGCACTTCGTCTAGAGCACTTTGTCGGGAGCACTTCGTCAAGAGCACTTTTTCTGTTGCTTTTTCGTATTGAGCACGTTCGTCTGGAGCACTTTGTCTGGAGCACATAGTCTGGAGCACTTTTGTCTCGTAAACATTGTCTGGTGCACTTCGCGTGGTGCACTTCATTTGAAGTACTTTGTCTAAAAGCACTTCATCTGGTGCACTTTGTCTGGTGCGCATTTGTGTGGAGAGCTTTCGTTTGGAGCACATTGTCTGGAGCACTTTCGTCGGGAGCACTTCGTCTGGAGCACTTCGTCTAGTGCACTTCGTCTAGAGCACTTCGTTTGGAGCACTTCGTCTTGAGCACTTTATCTGGAGCACATCGTCTGGAGCACTTTGTCTGCAGCACTTCGTCTGGAGCACTTCGTCTGGAGCACTTCATCTTGTGCACTTTCGTTCAGAGCACTTTGTTTGGTGCACTTCGTTTGGTGCACGTCGTCTTCTGCACTTTCGTCTAAATCACTTTCGTCTAGTGCACATCGTCTACTACACTTCGTCTAGAGCACTTCATCTGGAGCACTTTGTCTGGTGTACATTTATCTGGTGCACTTTTGTTTCGAGAAATTTCTTCTGGTGCATCTTCGTTTAGAGCACTTTCGTCTGGAGCACTTTGTCTGGAGCACTTCGTTTGGAGCACTTCATCTTGTGCATTTTCGTCTGGAGCACTTTTGTCTGGAGCACTTTCGTCTGGTGCACTTTCGTCTAGAGCATTGGGATTGTTCGAGGACTTGCTTGCGAGGAAACATCAGCTATGAAATCTGTTGCCTTGCAGGAACCTGCAGCCAAGAACAGTGGGAGAAACAAGCTGCAGAAATTTCCTCCAACACACACCCAGAGCGTGTTCAGTTGAATTCTAGAGAACCGACTTCGGTTTCGGTTTCGGACTTGGTGTCGGTTACCAAAATCCGAATTCCGCGGTTGCCAGAATTTTGCGGTTTGCAGAATTCCGCGTGTTATGAATTATAACTCAGAGTATAGCGCAGAATACTATAGGGGAACGTGATTACAGAGTGTCCTATCCAAATGAGACCTAGGGCTTATATAGTGTGAGTTGACCAGGTGGAATGTCGAGGGTTGGACCAGTCAAGGGCTCGACAGTCCGAGGGTGACGGGGTCAAAACGGGTTCATGGCGACTCGGGGTCAGGTTGGGGCCGAAAAGGTCGTTGGGGGCGGGTTTGGCGCGATAACCCAGGGCCGAGCCTACGGACCCGCACTGTTCGCGGTACTCGCTGTGGCGAGTCCCAGTAAGGAATCGGAATTCCTTACACTCTCCCACCTTCTAAAGGAAAGCCCTTCCTTTATCGATGTCGAACCTTTTATCTAATTTAATCCCCGAAGTGACTGTAAGTCTTTAGCCCCGTGACGAGCGTAATGATTACGCGGGCCGGACGAAGTGACGAAATCAGGTGCAGAAGCGTAACGATGATGAATGTCGGTCGCAAATGGTTAATAGAACACGCCGGAAAGTCGTCGGAAAATTGCAGCACAGCTGCCCTTCTCCCCCCTTCAAAAGAAAACAACTCCCAAGTTCCCAGGTAAAACGTCAGAAAACCCAATGCTCCAGGGGCGTCGAAATAAGCCCAAACAGCTGCTGAAAATCCCAGTACTCAGCTTCCAAGATGCCGCTGCAAAACTCCAACTGTTGCAAACGTGTAATGTCTCCACAGGGAAAACCGCTCCAATGGTCTTGAAATTCCGCAACGACTGCTTCAGAAGACTCCCACACGAACATTTTTTTTTTTTTTTAACACAACTTGCGAGCTGGCCCCTACACAGCTCCACAGTACTGCTGCAAAATTGCCGGTGAATCCGATACTGCTCCTGATGGGTGGCGTTGTTGCAGCGGGGTCGTGTTTACAGTGTCTTACGAATCAGGCGAAATGACAATGGAGGTGGTAGCGGTTGATGATGAAAGGCTGTACCGAACCACTCCCGTGAAGATCCTCGAACAGAACCCCATTTCAAATGATACCAGCTGCATCCGCTTTTTTGTCCGTGCCCGCCGAAAATTTCGGGAAGAGTCGAAACTGCTACTGCCCCCCCTCTGCTCCATATAACTAAAACACACCGCAAATGTCGGTCGATGTCGCTCGTACCCCTGAGGATGGCGGGCACAGCTCTGGCTGTTAATTCTTCATCCGCTGCACAAACTCTCCGAAAATGTCGGAACCACGCAGTACTTAGTAAGTACCGTAACTCCCACAACTAACCGTAAAAATGCCCAGGCGGCACGACGTCCTTTAGCAGCGCCCCCACGATTTCTCCACCAGCTGTACGCATGAGCTGAAACCTTATCGTAGGGTTTACCAGAGTCCACCGCCTCGGCATGATGTTTTGGCCGTCGATCAGGGTCAATGCGCATCATACGCCGTCGATCTCCTCACAGCTATAACCCAACACTAAAATTCTCCGGTACCCCTGTCCAGCTAGCCGTGCAGACATTCACCCATCTCGCGGCTGCTGCAAGTGACCCAAAACTGCTTTCCTGCTGCTTAACTAACTAGGAAGATCCGCAGAGATAGGAGTGCGCACGCTTCTAGTCAGAGGAGCTTTAACGAGCTCGCCTACTGACCGCTCGACAGCTCCCGCCTCCGTCAGAAACTCGTCAAACTACACCCGCAAAAGTCGGAACCTCCTTCTGCCGCACCAGGTAAAATCCCTCAGCTCCACTGCAAAAGTAACGCCGAAATTTTCGGCGACACTCCATCAGCACAGTGTAGTTTGCAGGTTCACCCCCCTTATTAATCAAGAAGCCGTCGAGTTAGAAGTCGACACTGCTACCTGGTGGGAATGGTGATTTTAGGGTGACGTAGCTGAGCGAGTAGCAGCCCGAATGCCGCTAACCCATCTGCTCCTCTCCCGTCGTTCTTCTCCCACTGCTTCAACTCCTGACAGTTAACGCGTTCGACGACCGGTGGAAAACACTTAATACACACCCAAGGGTGAGCTAGATGGGTGGACGCAGAACCGGAGGAGGACTCGCCAGCCGGGGAGGGAGCAGTGTCCAGCGTAAACAAGCCAGACACAGGGTCCCAGGGGAACGTTGCAAGGGGGGCACCTGAGGCGACCTCGGAACAGACCGCGTACCGCTCGTGACCAGGGAACGTAGTGGTGACGCCGAGGTCCTGAAGACAACCGACACCAACTAAGTTCCTGGAGAACGAAGGGATGTGCAGGCCTGTAAGGGAACCTGAGGGAACCGCCGGACAGGGAAGGGTAGTGTAGCTGTGAGCAACTACAGGACCAGAGGAGGGGTCCGCAAGGGCGACAGCGGCATGCACAGCAAGCGGTGTGAGGGCGGCGTGGTCGCGGAAGAAACAAGCTGACGCACCGGAGTCTAGAGTGAAGGACATCAGCGCCGTAGTGGCCGACAATGGAGGAGCAAGGGTAGAGCCTAGGCTAGACAACGCAAGCTGTCCTACGCCTGACGCAGCAGGGGAGTCTGGACTACACACAGGTGCGACGCCTAAGCTAAAGAACGCAGAGTAACACGATCCGGAAACACTCGAAGCGTCAGCATACAGAGAATGCAAGGAAGAAGTAATCTGATCCATGTCTAAGTCAAAAACAAGCACACCATGGCGCAGCAAGCTGGGCCAGTCATGAAGGTCCAGGGCGGGGCCAAAGCAGCGACGGAAGCAGTGGCGGTGGGGTGCGAACAACTCGCACGCCACTTTGGTGGGTGGCAAACCACTCGCATGCTACTCTTCTGGGGGGTGGCAAACCACTCGCACGCCACTTTCGAGGGGTGGAAAACGACTCGCACGCAACTCTGGAAGGTGGCAAACAACTCGCCCGCAACTTTTGAGGGGTGGCAAACCACTCGCACACCACTCGGTGGGGTGGCAAACCACTCCCAAGCCACTCTGGGGGGTGGCAAACCATTCGTATGCCACTCTCAGAGGAAAACCACTTGCACGCCACTCTCATGGGGTGGCAAACAACTCGCAATCCACTCTAGGGGTGGCAAACCACTCGCACGCCACTCGAGGAGGTTGAAAAATCGCTCGCACGCCACTTTCGGGGGTAGGCAAACATCTCGCACGCCACTCTTGGGGGGTGGCAAACCACTCGCACGCCACTGTCAGGGGGCGGCAAACCACTCGCACGCCACTTTGGGGGCGTGGCGAACCACTCGCACACCACTCTGGGGGTGGCAACCCTCTCGCACGCCACTCGGGGAGGTGCCAAACCACTCGCACACCACGTGGGGGGTGGCAAATTACTCACACGCCACTCGAGGGGGTGGCAAACAACTCCCAAGCAACTCTGAGGGGTAACAAACCATTCCCACGCCACTCTCGGGGGGTGGAAAACCACTCGCACGTCACAGTAGGGGGTGGCAAACCTCTCGCACGTCACACTACGGGGTGGCAAACCACTCGCACGCCACTCTTGGAGGGTGGCAAACAACTCGCACGCCAATCTTGGAGGGTGGCAAACAACCCGCACGCCACTCGGGGGGGGGTGGCAAACCACTGGCACGCTACTTTCGGTGGGTGGCAAACCAGTCGCACGCCACTCGCGGGGGTGGCAAACCACTCCCAAGCCTCTCTGAAGGGTGGCAAACCATTCGCACGCCACTCTCGGAGGGTGGCAAACCACTCCTACGCCACTCTCGGGGGTTGGCAAACCACTCGCACGCCACTCTGGGGGGTGGCAAACCTCCCGCACGCCACTCTTGGAGGGTGGCACTTTGTTCTGGAGCGCTTCGTCTGGAGCACTTTGTTTGGAGCACTTGGTCTGGAGCACTTGGTCTGGAGCACTTGTTCTCGAGCACTCCATGTGGAGCACTTAGTCCAGTGCACTTACGCCTGGAGCACTTCGTCTAGTGCACATTCATCTGGAGCACTTTCGTTCGGGGAACTTTTGCCTGGTGCACTTCGCTTGGAGCACTTTCGTCTAGAGCACTTTGTCTTGAGCACTTCGTTTAGAGTACGTTATCTGGAGCACTTGATCGGTCCTTTTTGGTCAGGAGCATGTTCGTTTGGAGCACTTCGTCTGGAGCACGTTCATCCGGAGCACTTTCATCTGGAGCACTTTGTTTGGAGAACTTTCGTCTGGAGCACTTTGCCTGGAGCACTTTCGTCTGGAGCACTTTGTCTAGAGCCCTTCGTTTGGAGCACTTCGTCTGGTGCTTTTCGGTCTAGAGCACGTTCGTTTAGAGCACTTTGTCTGGAGCACTTTGTCTGGAGCTTTTCCATCTAGAGCACGTTTGTCTTGAGCACTTCGTCTGGAGCACATAGTCCTGAGTATTTTCATCTGGTGAACTTCGTCTGGTGCACTTTTGTCTGAAGCACTTTCGTCTGGACCACTTCATCTGGAGCACTTCGTCCTGTGCACTTTCGTCTAGAGCACTTTCGTGTGGAGAACTTTCTGGAGCACTTTCATCTAGAGAACTTTATCTGGAGCACCTGGTCAAGAGCACATGGTCTGGAGCACTTGGTCTAGAGCAATTCGTCTAGTGCACATTCGTCCAGAGCACTTCGTCTGGAGCACTTTCATTTGGAGCACTTCGTCTGGAGCAGTTTCGTTTGGAGCACTTTGTCTCGTGCTTTTTCATCTGGAGCACCTTCGTCTGGTGCATTTCTTCTTGTGCACTTTGTTTGGAGCACTTTGTCTGGAGCACTTCTTCTGGTGCACTTTTGTCGAGACCACTTCTTCTGGAGCGATTCGTCTGGAGCACTTTGTTTGGAGCACTTGGTCTGGAGCACTTGGTCTGGAGCACTTGTTCTTGAGCACTCCTTCTGGAGCACTTAGTCTGGTGCACTTTCATCTGGAGCACTTCGTCTAGGGCACGTTCATCTGGAGCACTTTCGTCTGGAGCACTTCGTCTGGAGCACTTTGTCTAGAGAACCTCGTCTAGTGCGCGTTCGTTTGGAGCACTTTTGTCCGGAATTCTTTCGTCTAAAGCACTTTCATCTGGAGCACTTCGTCTGGAGCACTTCGCATGGAGCACTTCGCCTGGAGCACTTCGTTTAGAGCACTTCATGTGGAGCACGTCGTCTGGTGCCTTTTCGTCTGGAGCACGTTCGTTTGGAGCACTTCGTCTGGAGCACTTTCGGCTGGAGCACTTTGTCTGGTGCTATTTCGTCTGGAGCACTTCGTCTGGTGAAGGTCGTCTAGTACACTTTCGTCTCGTGCACTTCGTCTTGTGCACTTCGTCAGAAGCACTTTGTCTGTAGCACTTCGTCTGGTGCACTTTTGTCTAGAGCACTTTCGTCTGGAACACTTTCTTCTGGAGCACTTTGTTTGGAGCACTTGGTCAGGAGCACTTGGTTATCTTGCTATTGAGCGTGCTCAAACATCTTGCTTTTGGCATGCATGGTTAGTGTATGGGCTCAAGAGCATGCTGGCCTGTGCTCGGATGCAAAACCCAGGTGTGTGGGAAGTTATGGTATCTCAAGCGTTTTCGCATATCCAAGTTCTTGAGTGGTACCCCACCAAACAACAACCTGTTTTTTCATTTAAGATATTGTTCACCAAAACTCTTTTCCTTTGCATACATAGCTAGTGTATGGCCTCAAGAGCATCATGGCTTGTGCTCGGATCCAAAATCCGAGTGGTTGGGAAGTTATAGTATGCCTACTATTGTCCCATGACTAAACACTATAGCATTGCCCAACAAAACCTCTACTTTTCATTGTGTTTTTGAGATACAAAGCAATTTTTAAGCCCTTGTTTTGCATGAGAAGTTAGTGCATGGGGTCAAGATAATCGTGGCTTGTGCTCAGATCAAAAACCTAAGTGTGCAAAAAGTTATGGTATTGTATGTGCTCCTTTTTCCAGTACTTGAGCATTTTCCTACGAGACCTCAACTTGGTTATCTTGCTATTGAGCGTGCTCAAACATCTTGCTTTTGGCATGCATGGTTAGTGTATGGGCTCAAGAGCATGCTGGCCTGTGCTCGGATGCAAAACCCAGGTTTGTGGGAAGTTATGGTATCTCAAGCGTTTTCGCATATCCAAGTTCTTGAGTGGTACCCCACCAAACAACAACCTGTTTTTTCATTTAGGATATTGTTCACCAAAACTCTTTCCCTTTGCATACATAGCTAGTGTATGGCCTCAAGAGCATCATGGCTTGTGCTCAGATCCAAAATCCAAGTGGTTGGGAAGTTATAGTATGCCTACTATTGTCCCAAGACTAAACACTATAGCATTGCCCAACAAAACCTCAACTTTTCATTTTGTTTTTCAGATACAAAGCAATTTCTAAGCCCTTGTTTTGCATGAGCAGTTAGTGCATGGGGTCAAGATAATTGTGGCTTGTGCTCAGATCGAAAGCCTAAGTGTGCAAAAAGTTATGGTATTGTATGTGCTCCTTTTTCCAGTACTTGAGCATTTTCCTACGAGACCTCAACTTGGTTATCTTGCTATTGAGCGTGCTCAAACATCTTGCTTTTGGCATGCATGGTTAGTGTATGGGCTCAAGAGCATGCTGGCCTGTGCTCGGATGCAAAACCCAGGTGTGTGGGAAGTTATGGTATCTCAAGCGTTTTCGCTTCGCTTTGCTTTGCTTCGCTTAGCTTCGCTTCACTGCGCATACCTGTGCTTAGCTTCGCATTGATTCTCTTAGCTTCGCTTCGCTTCTCTATGCTTCTCTTTGCTTTGCTTAGCTTCACTTAGCTTCACTTAGCTTCGCTTCGCTTCTCTTTGCTTCTCTTCGCTTCGCTTTGCTTCGCTTAGCTTCGCTTCCCTTAGCTTCGCTTAGCTTTGCTTCGCTTCGCATAGTTGCGCTTAGCTTTGCTTTGCTTCTCTTAGCTTCGCTTCTCTTCGCTTTGCTTCTCTTTGCTTCTCTTTGCTTCGCTTCGCTTACCTTCGCTTACCTTCGCTTCGCTTCGCCTCACTTCGCTTAGCTTCGCTTCTCTTCGCTTAGCTTCGCTTAGATTCGCTTAGCTTCGCTTCGCTTCGCTTAGCTTTGCTTTCCTTAGCTTCCGTTTGCTTCTCATAGCTTCGCTTAGCCTTGCTTTGCTTCGCATAGCTGCGCTTAGCTTAGCTTCGCTTCGCTTCCCTTAGCTTCAGTTCGCTTCCCTTAGCTTCACTTCGCTTCGCTAAGCTTAGCTAAGCTTAGCTAAGCTTTGCTTCGTTTCACTTTGCTTCGCTTAGCTTCGCCTAGCTTCACTTCGCTTCGCTTAGCTTCGCTTCGCTTCGCTTAGCTTCGCTTCGCTTCCCTTAGCTTCGGTTCGCTTCCCTTAGCTTCGCTTCGCTTCTCTTCGCTTCGCTTCGCTTCGCTTCGCTCTGCTTCGCTTAGCTTCGCTAAGCTTCGCATACCTGCGCTTAGCTTTGCTTCGTTTCGCTTCGCTCTCTGTGCTTCTCTTCGCTTCGCTTCGCTTAGCTTCCCTTCGCTTCTCTTCGCTTCTCTTCGCGCTTAGCTTCGTTTTGCTTCGCTTAGCTTCGCTTTGCCTCTCTTCGCTTCTCTTCGTTTTGCTTCGCTTAGCTTCGCTTCGCTTCGCTTAGCTTCGCTACGCTTAGCTTCACTTAACCTCGCTTTGCTTCACGTAGCTTCGCTTTGCTTAGCTTCGCTTTGCTTCGCTTAGCTTCGCTTAGCTCGTTTAGCTTCGCTTGGCTTTGCTTTGCTTCTCTTCGCTTAGCTTTGCTTGGCTTCGCTTAGCTTCACTTCGCTTCGCTTTGCTTTGCTTAACTTCGCTTAGATTCGCTTGGCTTTGCTTCGCTTCGCTTAGCTTTGCTTCGCTTCGCTTAGCTTCGCTTCGCTTCGCTTAGCTTTCCTTAGCTTCGCTTCGCTTCGCTTCCCTTAGCTTCGGTTCGCTTCTTATAGCTTCACTTCGCTTCGCTTAGCTTCGCTTAGCTTCGGTTCGCTTCGCATAGCTGCGCTTTGCTTCGTTTTGCTTCTCTTAGCTTTGTTTCTCTTCGCTACACTTCTCTTTGCTTCTCTTCGCTTCGCTTCCCTTCGCTTAGCTTCGCTTTTCTTCGCTTAGCTTTGCCTAGATTCGCTTAGCTTCGCTTTGCTTGGCTTAGCTTCGCTTAGATCGCTTAGCTTCGCTTCGCTTTTCTTAGCTTCCCTTCGCTTCGCTTAGCTTCGCTTTGCTTAGCTTCCCTTAGCTTTTCTTCACTTCGCTTCGCTTCTCTGCGCTTAGCTTCGCTTCGCTTTGCTTAGCTTCGCTTCGATTCGCTTCGCTTTGCTTAGCCTTGCTTCGCTTCGCTTAGCTTCGCTTCGCTTCGCTTAGCTTCACTTTGCTTAGCTTAGATTCGCTTCGCTTCGCTTCGTTTAGCTTAGCTTCGCTTCGCTTCCCTTAGCTTCAGTTCGCTTCCCTTAGATTCGCTTCGCTTCGCATTGCTGCGCTTAGATTCGCTTTGCTTCTCTTAGCTTCGCTTCTCTTCGCATCGCTCTCTTTGCTTCTGTA
>BQMB01001231.1:0-95000 GCA_027943415.1 Closterium sp. NIES-67 | reverse complement strand
CCGTCACCTCGCTTAGCCGCCCCGCTTGCCCCGCGGCCACGTCACTTAGAGCCTAGCCGCCCCGCTGGCCCCGCGGCCCCGTCACCTAGCGCCTATCCGCCCGTGGCCCCGTGGCCCCGTCACCTAGCGCCTAGCCGCCCCGCTGGCCCCGCGGCCCCATCACCTAGCGCCTAGCTGCCCATAGCCTCGCGGCCCCGTCACCTAGCGCCTCGCCGCCCGTGGCCCCGTCTTCTCGTCACCTGGCGCCTAACGGCCCCGTGGCCCTGTCGCCTAGTCGCCTTGCGCCTAGCCGTCCTGCAGGCCCCGCGGCCTCGTCGCCCCTAGCATAGCCGCCCCGTCGGCCAGTCGCCTAGCCGCCCCGTCGCCTAGCCACTCCGCGGCCCCGTCGCCCAGCTGCCCCGTGGCCCCGTCGCCTAGCCGCCCTGTCGGCCAGTCGCCTAGCCGCCTCGTCGCCCAACCGCCGGTTTAGGAAGGAGAAATATCAAGAGAGAAGAGGATGAGATTAGAAGAGAGAGGGATACAAGAAGGGGGATTGTACTCTCTACAGTAGAATCCAGTATCACCTACCAAGCCTACCATAATATATATCTTAAATATATAATTTAACACTGTCTACTCAAACCTAAACAGTGTTTGGGCTGCCTAAATCATTCATAGTTGCCCGACATTCGAGATAAGGTGTCCCAAACACAATTCTTTTCGGAGTTAGGGCTGATGCCACCCTGAGTGGTCGTGCTCCTCTCGGTCCTTTTTTTTGTTCTTTCATTTCTTTAACTAATGTAGTGGCGGATACGATGTCAACTTATACATATATTGTTATGTATAAGTTATAGGCTAGATAGGGTATGTTCTTAATGGGTACAACCCAAACGTTATATCTCCCCTGTTCTCCCTTCTTCTATTCATTCTTTCTAGTCTTAACATGGTATCACGAGTAGGTAGGTCCACCCACTCGCTTCCGCCCCGTGCCGCCGCCTACCGGACCCTCGCGCCCCTAGCTGGCTTCGCGCGCCCCTACGGCCCCGTCGCGCCCCTAGCAGGCACCGTCGCGCCCTTATGGCTTCGTCGCGACCCTACGGCCCCGTCGCGCCCCTTGCAGGCCCCGTCGCACCCCTACGGCCCTGTCGCGCCCCTACGGCCCCGTCGCGCCCCTACGGCCCCGTCGCGCCCCTAGCAGGCCCCGTCGCGCCCCCGTCGCGCCCCTATGGCCCCTCGCGTACCTAGCTGGCCCCGTCGCGCCCCTAGCTAGCCCCGTCACGCCCCTACGGCCCCGTCGCATCCCTAGCCAGCTCCGTCGCGCCCCTACCAGCCCCGTCGCGCTCCTACGGCCTTGTCGCGCCCCTAGCCGACCCCGTCGCGCCCCTACGGCCCGGTCGCGCCCCTAGCAGGCCCCGTCGCGCCCCCGTCGCGCCCCTATGGCCCCTCGCGTACCTAGCTGGCCCCGTCGCGCCCCTAGCTAGCCCCGTCACGCCCCTACGGCCCCGTCGCATCCCTAGCCAGCTCCGTCGCGCCCCTACCAGCCCCGTCGCGCTCCTACGGCCTTGTCGCGCCCCTAGCCGACCCCGTCGCGCCCCTACCGGCCCCTTGCGCCCCTAGCCGGCCCCGCGCGCCACTACGGCCCCTCGCGCCCCTATCGGCCCCTCGCGCCCCTAGCCGGCCCCGTCGCGTCCCTACCGGCTCCCCCGCATCCCTAGCCGGCCCCACGCGCCACTACGGCCCCTCGCGCCCCTAGCCGGCCCCGTCGCGTCCCTACCGGCTCCCCCGCGTCCCTAGCCGGCCCCACGCGCCCTTGTCGGCCCCGCTCGCTCTAGCCGTCCCCCTACGGCCTAGCCGGCCTCGCCGCCTGCGCCGCCGAGCCGCCGTGTCCCCGAGCCGCCGAGCCGCCATGTCGCCCTATACCCGAGCTGCCAAGCACCCGCGCCGCCGAGCTGCCGAGCCGCCGTGCTGCCGAGCCGCCGAGCCACTGTGCCGCCGTGTCCCCGAGCCGCCACGTCGCCGAGCCGCCAAGTCGCTTCGCCGCTGAGCCGCTGAGCCGCTGTGCTGCTGTCACACTGTGCAATGGTGGAGGCCGTTCTTCGCTTGGACGTTGAGGGGCACGCGATCGACTTCGCTGCCTGGCTCGTCAACCTCTGCTGGCACCTAGCAGGTCAGCGCCAGGATGGGCACTCCCTGGCTATGCATGTTGATGGTTTGCTTCCCCACCCCCCTGCGCCTGATCCCCTCCCTGCTGACCCTACCACTGCTGAGAGCGAGGCTTTTGCTGCTGCTGCGCTTGCTCGAGCTGTCTAGGATTCTCGCAACGGAGTAGCCCAGCTTGCCATTAGCCATGCCCTCCCCTTGTCTGAGCGTCCTAGCTTTATCACTGTCGCGAACGCGACCTACAGATCCTAGCGTGATTCTAATAGTGCAAGGATGCACTGTCAACCGTGCTATGTTACCCTAGGTTTCGTGGCGGATACGAAATTTTTGCCACTCTGCTCGTAATTTTTACCTACAACGGTGCGATGAAGACGCTCCATGATAAGACGAGACCAATCGATTAATGGCGTCTTTGGCCACACCTCAGCATGGCTAGTCTTAGAGATAACATTCAACATGAAATCGTGCACAGTACTCTTGCATATGTTCAAATACTTCGCGATTTTCCTAGTGCTCATCCCCATATGCAAATGCGTGGGTCCAGGAAGAGTGCGAGAAGTTCCCTGTAAAGGTTTGCACTAACCTCGTAGATAACATGCCTAGGAGGGTGTAGGTGGTGATCAAGGCCAAGTGTTGGTTGACTAGGTACTAGTTTTGCTAGTAACTAGTTTGCTGCCTGTCCTCGGTACAAATTGTCCGGATGTGCTGTTATTAAATGTTGTCATCTTGAAGGACCATGAAATATACTACTCTGGTTTTGAGAGATTTGAGTAAGTGCTCTAACTGCTCCTCTCTACGTGTATGGCCACCATGAATTAAGGCTTAATGTTGATAGCGTACAGCTCGTCAAAATGTAAAAATATGCTAAACATGTGGGCAATTGTTTCCGCCACTGTATCTGCTAGAAGTACCTATTCGGTGATGTACCTGTTCGAGCTATTTGCGCTATGCTCTCTAACCGCTACTGGAAAGAGCGCGACTGTTCGCGTGGCTGAAACGGCTTGCTGACGTAATCATCCAGACGAGCGCTATTTGCTGACGTCGTTCTACGAATGCTAACTACAGTGTAACTCGACAATATCTATCGGAACTACTTACAGAAATGCTTACAGTAAGTACGATTTTATGACAACACTTCCTTCTTCTATTCATTCTTTCTAGTCTTAATATACGACACTATCGACACGAATTAATCATTAAACACGACAGTTTTTGTAACTGTGTGCATGACTTCTCGGGTGAGTGGAAGCCAAAATAAGCATGAACCATTAAAAGCGTATACGGAGGGAATCTGACGGGAGGAAACCACGTCGTACGCGGGCCATTATTTCCCGTGAAAACAGAAATACAAGTCGCCGATATTTCGTAGGCGCGACATTCCCTCGCCGAAGTGGGTAGGGGGGGAGAGAAGGTGTGACATGTCATGTCCAGGGCTTTCTTTTTGTTTCAGACTACCCTGTAATTTCAAGGTATTTCCCCCAAGTCTGACTAGTACACACTTGAAACTGGGGGACTTAGACGAATCCTCCAAGTTGCGACGTGTATGGGAGGACTATCTCTGTTACTGGGGGACTTAGCCGAATCCTCTGGGATGCAAGGGTACTACAGGAGCTCTGTCTCTGCTAGTGGGGGACTTCACCATTTTTTCGGGGTCGCTCGAGGGCTGTGGGAGGAATTGTCAAATGTAACTTAGGTCGTTACTGTAGACTATACTGGATTGTGCCTTAGAGGGTACAACACCCTAGTCTATATACCCTTGTACTCACACATTCTAGCTCAATTATTCTTTCTGATATGGTATCATAGTAGGTTAGGTTCCCCCCTAGCCCGCCCACGCTACCGCCCCCTAGGCCCTAGCCACCGTCGTGCCCCGCTCCTAGCCCGCACACCTGGCCGTCGCGTCCGCCCCTAGCCGGCCTCCTGGCCGTCGCGTCCGCCCCTAGCCGGCCCCCTGGCCGTCGCGTCCGCCCCTAGCCGACCCCCTGGCCATCGCGTCCGCCCCTAGCCGGCCCCCTAGCCGTCGCGCCCGTCCCTAGCCGGCCCCCTGGCCGTCGCGTCCGCCCCTAGCCGGCCAACTGGCCGTCGCGCCCACCCCTAGCCAGCCCCCTGGCCGTCGCGCCCGTCCCTAGCCGGCCCCATGGCCGTCGCGTCCGCCCCTAGCCGGCCCCCTGGCCGTCGCGTCCGTCCCTAGCTGGCCCCCTGGCCATCGCGCCCGCCCCTAGCCGGCCCCCTGGCCGTCGCGCCCGCCCCTAGCCGGCCACCTGGCCGTCGCGCCCGTCCCTAGCCGCCCCCCTGGCCGTCGCGCCCGTCCCTAGCCGGCCCCCTGGCCGTCGCGCTCGTCCCTAGCCGCCCCCCCCCCCCCCCTTGGCCGTCGCGTCCGCCCCTAGCCAGCCCCTTGGCCATCGCGCCCGTCCCTTGCCGGCCCCCTGGCTGTCGCGCTTGTCCCTAGCCGCCCTCCCCCCCCCCCCCCCCCCCCCCCCCCCCCCCCCCCTGGCCGTCGCGCCCGTTTCCTGCCATCCCACGGCCGCCCCTAGCCGTCTCATGGCCGCCCCCTCGCCGTCGCGGCCGCCCCTAGCTGCTGTCGCTGCCATCTCCAGCCGCCTCACGGTCACTCCTGCCGTCGCGGCCGCCCCTAGCCGCCGTCGCGGCTGTCCCTGGCCGCCGTCGCGGCCGTGTCTCCTCGCCGTCGTGGCTGGCCCTACTCGCCGTCGCGCCAGCTCCTCGCCGGCCACCGTTGCCGCCGTTTGCTGGCCCCTCGCGTCTGCCGTCCGCCGGCCGGCTCCTGCACTGACGTCGTCGCCAGCCCGCCGCCGCCTTGGGTTCGGCCCGTTCCTCCCAATCAGCACTGCCCTGCGAACCCCCCCGGTACCGTACTAGACCGCCTTGCACCACACTGCACCGCACTGTACCGCACTGCACCGCTCTGCACCGCACTGTATCGCAATGCACCGCACTGCATCGCACTGCACTGCAGTGCACCGCACTGTACCACACTGCGCCGCACTGCACCGCACTGTACTACTCTCCACTGCCCTCTATTGTCACCGATGGCGGAGGTGCTTCGCTTTGACGCTGAGGGACAGCCGATTGAGTTTGATGCGTGGCTTGCTGACCTCCGTCGCCACCTCATTGGTCAGCGGCAGGATGGCCACTCTCTGTCTGTCCATCTTGACGGTACTCTCCCCTGCCCTGACCCGCCCCCTGCACTGTCTACTGATCCCTCGTCCGCTGAGCGTGAGTCCGCTGCAGCCGCTGCCCTTGCTCGCTCTGTCTGGCTGTCCCATGACGCTGTCGCACAGCTTGCCATTAGCAATGCCCTCCCCCTGTCCGAGCGACCTCGCTTCAGGTCTATCACCACTGCCCAGGCTTTCCTAGATGCTGTTGTCCAACGCTATTCCACCCCGCTTGCTGCCTCGGTCGGTCGTCTGATCCTCCCCATGCTCTTTCCTGACCATGCGTCGTTCCTCACTGTCGCCGACCTGGCCACTCACCTGCACACTATAGACGAGACTTGGCATGCTGCCTGCACTCCCACATAGCTTCTAGCCCACCAGCCGCCCCTCACCTCTACTCTCTACCTGCTAGCCACCTGCCTCCCTGACCGTCTTGCCACTGCCCGTGACCACTTCCTTAGCGTCCACCCCGTAGACCTCACCCTCACTGACTTTGTTGACACCCTGTCCGCTATAGAGGCCCGCCACCGCTCTATCGCTCAGACCAGCGGTACTGTGCCAGTCCCTATCTTTCAGGGTTGCGCCCCCACTCAGTGCACCTTCTCCGACGGTTCTGCTGCTGTGGCTGAGATTGCCGCTGTAGCACAGGTCCGTCCGGGGAAGGGTCGCCGCCCCAAGGCTGGGCGTGGCGCGGGGGGTGAGGGTGCAGGTGTAGGTGGTGCTGGAGCTGGGTCTCCTGGTGGTGGTGCGGATGAGGGGACCCTGCCAGGTGCAGCCGAGCAGCCGTCTCAGCTGCCGCCGGCGTTGCAGCCGGACTCGCGTCAGCTGCAGCAGCCGCAGCAGCCGTAGCAGTCGCAGCCGCAGCAGAGACGGGCGAGTAGTCTCCCGCCCGGGTGGCCTGGCGCTGGTGGTAGCGCTGGACGTGGTGGTGGTGCAACTGGTGGGCTGCTGGGTGGTGGTTCGGGTGACGCGCGCTGTCAGTACCTGCTCCAAACCGGTCCTCGCCGTGGCTTCATTTGCGGTAAGATCGGTCACACCTCCGTCCGCTGTTTTTTCGCTTGGACAACCTGTTTCGTCAGCGTTTCGGCCCGTCTCCCGAGCTCCCAGACTAGCACAGTTTGCTTCGTCGTAGGGTTCATATTTTTGATCTGGATATGGATGAGATTGTTACTGCTCTGCATGTGATGTATGCTGATGACTCTAGTGTGCTTCTGTCTTATTACCCCTTGTTGCCTAGTGTAGGTGTGCCTTACTTAGACTCCCCTGCTACTTCAGGCGTAGGATCCCCTGCTTTGTTTAGCCTTGATGCTTCCGTCGCTGCTTCGCCTCCGGCCGCCACTGCCGCGCTCTCCTTCCCCCTCTGTCACAGGATCGAATGACTCGAGGAAAGATTGCACTATCGATCAGTACAAGGCGCTTTTATACTTCCAGAGTACATCAGGTAACCAGGTTTATCTTATCTCAAGGGAATAGACCCTTCTAGAACATAGAATCACCCTGCGTATAGCCACGCGAGGCTATTGGCTTTAAGGGATTACGGCAGGATTACGCTAGATATAGCTCACCAGTACATCCCAAGCCTGGTCGGTGCTATAATTATAATAGCAGGATAAACCAAAGGTTAATGGAAAATGGAGAATAGTGAACCAAATGAGGAGAGTTAAAAACAGAAATGAAAATAGGAAGGAAGTAGGAAAAGGCCAAGTGGTGTAATGGGGTCGTACTCTCACACTTCCCCCCCTCAAAGCTGGGTGGTAGAAGTAACACCCTGCTTGACAAGGTAGTCATGCAGAGGACGACGGGCGTTATCCATGTCGGTCTCAGGTACGCAGCTGTCCTCAAAAGGATCATAACCCTTCCAACGAATGAGAAGCTCCACGGTGCCATTCCGACGACGGCGGTGTGCAAGCACGGATTCGACCTCATACTCGGGTTCATTCTGGACGAGGACGGGCGGCGGCGGCGATGGTTTGTGTCTGACGAAGATCGTGTTCGAATCCAGATAGGGCTTCAGAAGTTGGACATGGAAGGCATTGTGAATCTTCCAACTAGCTGGCAGGCGTAAGCGGAAGGTAACAGGAGTGACTTGTGCTTCAACGAGAAAAGGCCCGCAGAAGCGAGGTCGCAGTTTAGATGGGAGATGGCTGATGTCAAGGTTGCGGGTATCAAGGAGCACCTGGTCTCCCACGGTAATGGTGTGGTCGTTGCGATGACGATCGGCCTGGCGCTTCTGTTGTGGATCCGATCCCAAAGCTGATGCATGGTTGTGATGAAATCATGTGCAGGTTGGACTGTAGTGGATGTTGTCGGTTTCTATGGTGTGAGTGGGTGGCGTCCGTAGCAGAGGAAGAACGGTGTCTGTCCAGTAGCGACATGTGTAGCGTTGTTGTAAGCAAACTCTAGAACAGACAGGTGCAATTCCCATTTTGGAGATCTCGTCCTTGCAGGCTGCTCGGAGGAGTTGCTCGACAATTTGGTTGAGGCGCTCGGTATGTTCGTCTATCTGGGGATGGTAAGCGGAGGACATGGCGAGTTTGGTCCCGTGTAGAGACATAAGTTCCTTCCAGAACTTGCTGGTGAACTTGGGGTCTCGGTCGGAGATGAGTGTGGTTGGAATGCCATGCTGTGAGATGATGTAACGAACGAAGAGTTGTGCTGTGTGTGTCGGGATGAAGTGTCCCATGTTGGAGAATTTGTCGATAACGACAAGGATGGCGTCATGACCGCTGGTGGTAGGCGGTAACCCGGTGATGAAGTCCAGGCTAACCACGTGCCATGGGTGTTCTGGGACAGGAAGAGGCTGCAGTAGTCCCGCCTTCTTCTGCTTGCTGCTCTTCATCCTCTGACATGTATCACACGAGGTGACAAATTTCTGGTCATCTTCTGCCAAGTGGGCCAGTAGTAGTGCTTCGCAATACTGGTCAGCGTCTTGTTGCTACCGAAGTGTCCGGCGTAGAGGACGTCGTGGTATTCTTCGAGTAGTAACTGTCACAAAGGAGGGTAATTGGGTACCCAGATTTTCGTTGATCCTTTCCGGTACGCGATGTCACTGTCCCACTGTAGCAGATGTCCCACTGAATAATGGCAACGTGTGCAGGCCGGCTGAGAGTGTCTGCTTTGTTTTTGTGACCGGGCTTGTACACGATGTCGTAGTGGAAGTGTGTCTCGAGGAATTCGATCCACCGGACCTGCCTCCTGGAAAGGTTGGGTTGTGTCTTCAAGTATTTCAGGCTGCGGTGGTCGGTGTAGACGGTTGTTCGTCGTCCTTCGAGATAACATCTCCACGCTTTGAAGGCGATGATGATAGCCAGGGCCTCCTTGTCGTGTATCGAGTAGTTGAGTACTGCCCCGTGCAGTTTCTACCTCAGGTAGGCGATTGATTGCAGTCCATTCCCCTGGTCTTGCATTAAGACTGCTCCCACTGCGTGGTCGCTGCGTCAGCTTCGATTACGTAGTCGCATTTGGGATCAGGCAAGATGAGTACTGGTGCGGACGTAAGTGCTTGTTTCAGCTGCTCCACGGCTTCCTGGTGCTTCGGCTCCCATTTGTAGGGCGTGTTCTTCTTCAGCAGATTCGTAAGTGGTGCTGCGAGTTTCGCATACTGTGGCACGAACCTGTTCTAATAATTAGCGAAGCCTAGGAACTGCTGCAACTCCTTCACGTTCTCGGGTGTCTTCCACGTACGTACGGCTTCGATTTTCTTGGGGTCGACGTGAACTCCTTGAGCGCTCACCATGTGTCCTAGGAACTGGACCTTCTGAAGGGCGAATTCGCTCTTGGACAGTTTGACGTAGAATTGTTCTCGTCGAAGAATTTCGAAGACGCGTCGCAGGTGTTCGATGTGCTGCTTCATGTCGCGCGAGTAGATGAGGATGTCGTCCAGGTACACCACCACGCACTCATCCAAAAGTGGTCGTAGAATGTGGTTCATTTTGGCTTGGAATGTTGCCGGTGCGTTGGTGAGTCCGAACGGCATTACCAGATACTCGTACGATCCATACCGAGTTCGGAAAGCAGTTTTGTGGATAGAGTTGTCCGCCATCCGTATCTGCCAGTATCCGGACCGCGGATCCAGTTTGGAAAATACCGTGGCTCCCCGAAGCTGGTCAAGCAGGTCATCGATTTGTGGTATTGGATATTTATTCTTGACGGTCTGCTTGTTGAGAGCTCGGTAATCGATGCACATGCGCAGGCTTCTGTCCGGTTGCGGTGTGAAGAGCACTGGGGCACCGTATGGCGAAGTGGATGGTCGGATGAGTCCTCTAGCTAGGAGATACTTGATCTGTTTTTTCATGTCGTTCAGCTCTGTAGGGCTGAGCCGATAGGGTGCTCGGAAGGTCGGCTTCGAACCTCGTTCCTCCACGATCTCGTGTTGATGCGTTCGGTATGGCGGTAGCTCGTTCGGAAGATCGTCAGGAAAAATGTCTTGGAACTCCTTCAATAATTCATTGATTTTTTCTGGAGGTTCCGAGGTCTTCTCTCTGTTGTTCTCCGCCTCTGTTGCTATCGCCAGGAACCCGATGTCGGTTCGCTTCACGTCTTTCTCGAATCGTGCGAGTGTCTCCACTGGGATATCTTCTGTATCGTCCCAGTTGGGTAGCTGTATTCTCCGTCCATTGTTCTAGATACTCGCGGTGCAGTTCACCCAGTTGATCTCGGGGTTGAATCTTTTTAGGAAGTCTCGCCCGAAGATCAAGTCAAGCCCTTTGATGTTGGTGATGGGGAGTGCAGGTCTCTAGCGCAGTGTTCCGATTTGTAGGTGTAGCACTACTTCGCCGTGTACTGGTAACTTGCTTCCGTCCACCATCGTTGCAGAGAATCCTGAAGGCTTGTACTCTTCCCGAAGTCGGTCGATTACTGCCTTGTCGCAAACGGTGTGCGATGCTCCGCTGTCCACGAGTGCTTGGAGGCGTCGTCCTTTGCAGATGACCTCGAGCACGAGGGGCAGTCGTTGCTCGGAGTACCCAAAGATAGTCTCATTGATTGGGTCATAGGGTACATCCCAATATTTACACACCTTTGTGTTGCTATCTACTCCTGAGCTGGCAGCTGGCCGAGGCTGCTTGGAGAACGGCTCTTCTCTAGGGCCCGGAGTTTCCTTGACGACAGTGCGCGTCATTGATGCCGAAGAACTGGATGCATCCGGAGGAGGAGTTCGGGGTTTTTGCAGCTTCTTGTAGACCCCCAGCTTCCTCTTGAGCTGCTTCAGCTCTACTGACGTCTTCCCTGGGGAACGGGTAGTCGTTGTGGGCTGGTGTCGGGAGAGGACGTTGACTCCGTGGAAAGGTCGGCTTCTTTCCACACTCCTTAATTTTTTCCCCAAGTTGTCCGGTACCGGTATAATCTCCACTGCTGTCTGCTTCTTTTGGAGTCCTTCCCAAATTTTCTCCAAGGCTCTAGCCCCTCGAAAATCATAAGTTTTAATTAAAGCATCTTTATAAGATAACTTTAACGAATCCTTATAATTTCTTGGGTCTTCAAGGAGTTTCCCCGTCTCGGCAGAGTCTTTTTTCGTGGAATCGTATTTTTCCTCGCCGATTTTCCCTGGCGAAGACTAGTCGTGGGGTGGAGATTTTCCCCCATCATTTCCTCCTTCTCGTATCGTATCAGCTTCGTCGAAGTTGATTTTCCCGGAATCCCGCGGCCGCTTCCGGATCTCTTTATTTTCGCCAGCTAGATCCGCAATCACTGGCGACTCCCGTTTTTTTGTCTTCTGATTGGCCAAAGGAATTCCGCCACTATTGCGTGCCCGATACTCAGCGCGTGCGGCTTTCATTTTGTTGCAGTCGAAGATTTGATGACCCGGCACCCCGCAAAAATCACACGTGTAGTTGGTGTTTTTCGGACGTGGCCGCCCCTCGAACCTGTCGACTTCCATCGGGTCGGCGAACGTGGGGTGAGCCGAGTGGTCGCCCTGTCGCGTACTGCCGACGTGCGTCCGTCGTGTCCCGGCGTTGACCATGTCGAAGCGCTCCGCTGCCGAAACGACGTCACTGTAGCTCGCGTAGTTTGACGCTGCCACTTGTCGTTTGACTTCGGTCTTCAGCCCGGCGAGGTATGACTGTAATTTTTCCCCTTCCGTCAGGTGGGGAATTCGGTTATAAAATTCCTCCATCTGCTGCGTGTACTGTGCTACACTCCCGAACTGTCGATGGCGATGAATTTTTTCCCGGGCAAGGAAACCCGTATTTATGGTCTCGAATCGTTTCGGGAGGTTGGTGCGGAACTGCTGCCACGTGGCTTCACCGTCGATGAACGTGCCGTTGCCGCCAATCCACTTGAGTGCCGGCCCTCGCATCAGTGTCGCCGCAGGTCATACGCGTTGTCCGTCCCAGACTGGCGAGCTCCATCCGACGGCTGCGAAGTAGATCTCCATCACGGCGATCCATCTGCATGCGTCGGAGTTCCGATAGCTCGGATCGAACGGCTCAGGTGGGCGCGGTCTCGGAGCCTCGAGAAACTACTGCGACTGCTGCGTCGTCGCCGTTGTCGAGTCGTGCTGCGCTCCGGCGAGTCGAGTTACTCGCTCGAACTCGTTTCGCCACGCTTCGCGATCCGCTCGCATCTCCTCCTGAAGAGCTGCGATGCGCGCGAAGAGCTGCTGGGTAACCTCGGCGTTGTCGAAAGTTGCCATCCTGTTCAAAACACGTGCGGGGGGGGGAATTCGAAAAAACGTGGAGCTGGTGCTTACCAGAATCGGCGTCGAATTGGTCGCCCTTGGCGGTTTTTCGAGGCAGGTTTTCCCGCTGCTGCTGCTTTGTTGAGCGCGGCCGAGTGAGAAAAGCTCTGATTTCCAAGTGTCACAGAATCGAATGACTCGAGGAAAGATTGCACTATCGATCTGTACAAGGCGCTTTTATACTTCCAGAGTACATCAGGTAACCAGGTTTATCTTATCCTAAGGGAATAGACCCTTCTAGAATATAGAATCACCCTGCGTATAGCCACGCGAGGCTATTGGCTTTAAGGGATTACGGCAGGATTACGCTAGATATAGCGCACCAGTATATCCAAAGCCTGGTCGGTGCTCAAATTATAATAGCAGGATAAACCAAAGGCTAATGGAAAATGGAGAATTGGGAACCAAATGAGGAGAGATAAAAAGAGAAATGAAAATAGGAAGGAAGTAGGAAAAGGCCAAGTGGTGTAACGGGGTCCTACTCTCACACCCTCGACTCTGGCGCTTCCCGATGCATCTTCCGCGACTCCACCACGTTGACACCGCTTCCTGTCCGTGCCGCAGTCTCTCTTGCTGACCCCTCCTCCAGCCCAGTTGTCGCCCGCAGTTCCACCACCCTCCCCTGCCCGGCGGTTCCTTCGGGCTCGCTCACAGGACTGCACATCCCCTCGTTCTCCAGGAAACTAGTTGGTGTCGGCTGCCTTCAGGACCTTGGCGTCACCACTACGTTCCCTGGACACGAGCGGTACACTGTCTGTACCGAGGCCGCCACTGGTGCCCCGCTGTCCACATTCCCATGGGACCCGGCGTCCGGTCTTTTCACACTGGACACGATGACCCCCCCGGTTGGGACCCCTCCTCAGGTGACTGCGTCTCCCTCGGTTTCTGCTGCCTGCTTTGGTCGGTCTCTCACTCACCCGACTCTTCTCTGGCACCACCGCCTAGGTCACCCTGCGCTCCCGCGTCTGCGTCACATGTCACAGCACGGTCTCGTCCTAGGCCTCCCCAGGTCGTTCCCTGAGTTTCCCTCCTCCCCAGCCCCACCTTGCACACCCTGTGTCGAGGGCCGGCTCCGCCGTGCCCCTCACTGCTCCTCGTTTCCCCCTACTGCAGCACCGCTACTGACTCTGCACATGGACGTCTAGGGCCCCGCCCCCGTCCATGGGCCGCGTCAAGAGCGCTACTTCCTAGTGCTTGTCGACGACTACACGCGCTATACCAGTATGTTCCCCCTAGAGCGGAAGGCCGACGTGCCTGGCTTTCCTATCCCGTGGCTTGTCTCTGCACGTGTCCACCGCGGTCTCCCTGTCTTGCGTCTCCACTCCGACCGTAGTGGTGAGTTTGCCTCGAGTGTCCTTAATCGTTTCTGTCGTGTGGAGGGCATCACCCAGACGTTCACTTTGCCGGACTCCCCGCAGCAGAATGGGGTCGCTGAGCAACGCATCGGTTTGGTCATGGAGGTGGCTCGCACCTCCATGATCCATGCCGGGGCACCCCATTTTCTGTGGCCGTTCGCAGTTCGCTACGCCGCTCACCAGCTTAACCTGTGGCCGCACCCCCAGCAGCCTCAGGTTTCGCCAACCCTCCTCTGGTCTTGGTCACCTGGTGACGCGTCTGTGTTCCACGTCTAGGGCTGCCTTGCTCACGTTCGTGCCTCTGGCACGGACAAGCTCACTGCCCGCACCCTTCCCTGTGTCTTCCTCGGCTTCCCCCTTGACGCGTCTGACTGGCACTTCTACCACCCGCCGTCTCCCCGCTTCTTTCACTCCCATGACGTTACCTTTGACGAGTCCGTCTCCTTCTTCCGCCGCTTCCCCAACCGAGGTCCACCGGTTACCCCCCCCCTGTTCCTGGTCACCCCTTCCCCGGTCATCGCCGCCCCTCCTCCTCCCCCTCCCCGTCCTGCCCCCTCTGGTGTGTCCCACGTCACCCCACTTACGTCGGTTGTCCCGGTTGAGGAGTCTGCTGACTCTGGTGGTCCTGCGGTGCAGTCCTAGCCGCCTGCCCCTTCTCAGGTGTCTCCTCCTCCACTGCCTCCGCAGCCGCCGTCGCCACCGCTGTCGCAGCCGTCGTCACCGCCGCCGCCGCCGCCGCAGCCGTCGTTGAAGCCACCACCGCCAGAGCCGTCGCCGCCGCAGTTCGTTGCCTCTGGGGGTGCTGGAGTTGGGGTGGGTACTAGTCCTGGGACTCCTGTCGTGGCTTGTCCCCGCGAGCCTGGGGGCGGTATCGGTGCTCGAGGGGTTCTGAACTCTGGGGTGTTCCTTCTGGGGGTGCTGGTGTGGAGTCATCTGGAGGTAGCCGCCAGGCCGCTTGCGGTCCCGGTGTCGGTGTCACACCGCCGTCCCAGCAGTCCCCGCCGGTGTCCGCTCTTCGCCTGCTCGGCCTTCCGTCCCCTGACCCCGTGCCTGTGCCTCCTCCTCCTCCTGTCTACGGCCCTGTGTTCCCTCCTCCGGACTCGTCTACGGCCCGTTTCCCCCCTCGTTCCCCTCCGGTGTCCCCTCCTCTGTCCCCTGACCCGACTCCTTTGTCTCACGTCTGGTCTCGCCGTCCCTCCCGTGCTCGACCAGTCTCCCCTGTCTCTCGCTCTCACCCTATGTTGCTTCGTTCCCACGCGTCTCGTCCTCCCCTTCTCCCGTCGCCCCCTCCGTCCTCCCTAGTCGTTGCTCCCCCACCTCTGTCTGACTACCTGCGTGCCGCTCGTCCTCTTGTTCCTCGGGTCCTTGCCTCTCTCGTTACCGACCCGTCTGTTCCGGTTTCGAGCCTTGACGCCCTTGTCGCTGCGGTCACTGACTTCGCCTCTACCCGCCACCTTGACTACGCCACTGCTCTGGTCTCTGACCCTGCCTATCCTCTGTCTGTCGGCAGTACAAGCTTGCTTTCCTGTCCGAGGCTGCTCCCCATCTCTGCTCTATGCTTCTAGTCCCTGTGGGTGACCCTGACGCTTTCGACATCCCGACCCCTCGCACTTACGCTGAGGCGGCCTCGGGACCCTGGGCCTCTCAGTGGATAGCTGCCATGGAGCAGGAGATGGCATCTTGGACATCCACCAGCACCTACGTCGACGCAATTCCCCCACCTGGGGTGAACGTAGTCGATGGCCGCTGGCTCTTCAAGGTGAAGCGCCCTCCTGGAGAGCCGCCTGTGTTCAAGGCGCTCTACGTTGCTAGAGGTTTCAATCAGCGTAAGGGGGTGGACTTCTTCCAGACTTTCGCTCCGACCCCGAAGATGACTACTCTTCGGGTGCTGCTACACGTAGCAGCTCAGCGTGACTACGAGCTTCACTCCATTGACTTCTCTACTGCGTTTCTTCAGGGCAGTCTACACGAGCAGGTCTACCTGCGCCGCCCTCAGGGCTTCACTAGTACCTTCCCTCCTGGGACCCAGTGGCTCATGCGGCGCCCTGTCTACGGCCTGCGGCAGGCTCCCCGTGAGTGGCACGACACGCTGCGTGCTACGCTTGCTGACTTGCAGTTCTTTCCGTCCTCTGAAGACCCCTCGCTCTTCGTTCATGCTGGCCAGACCCCGTTCTACATCTTTGTTTACGTAGACGACCTGGTCTTCACCACAGCAGACAGGGATGCACTGGCCTCCGTGAAGGCAGAGCTGCTGAAGAGACACACTTGCACTGACCTTGGAGAACTGTGCCACTACCTTGGCTTGCAGATCTGTAGGGACAGAGCAGCCCGCACCATCACTTTGACTCAGTCACACTTGGTGCGCCAGGTCCTTCAGAGGTTCGGCCTTCAGTTCTCCTCCGCACAGCCCACTCCTCTGCCTCTAGACCACAGGCTCTCCGCTCCAATTTTACGGGAGTCTGCAGAGCCCAGTGGTCCTTACGCAGAGCTGGTGGGTTGCCTCATGTACCTGATGACTTGCACTCGCCCAGATCTCGCATACCCTCTCAGCATCCTGGCTCGCTTTGTGGCCACAGGCAGACACCGACCTCAACACTGGTCTGCCGCTAAGAGGGTTTTGCGGTATCTTGCAAGTACATCGGGCATATGGTTAGTGCTAGGAGGACGCATGGCAGTGGTCCTTACTGGACACACAGACGCTTCTTGGGCAGACGACGCCGAGACCCTCAGGTCCTCGCAGGGCTACTGCTTCAGCCTTGGTTCAGGTGTCGTCTCGTGGAGAGCTACCCGCTCCTCGTCTGTTGCCCAGTCCAGCTGTGAGGCTGAGATCTACGCCGGTGCCATGGCGGCACAGGAGCTCCGCTGGCTGACCTTCTTGCTCATTGACTTAGGTGAGCGGCCTAGCTCTGCCCTGGTCCTGTACGCTGACAACAGGGCCATGATCCTCCTGTGTCAGGAGCCTCAACTCGAGGGCAGAGCGAAGCACATCCAGCTGCTGTACTTCCTCCTGCGTGAGCTCCAGCAGCGTCGCCAGGCGCACGTAGTACACTTGGCCTCCGGTGCCAGCACAGCTGATATCTTTACGAAGGCGCTTGCGCCTAAAGATCATCAGCGGCAGTGTGTACAGCTAGGTCTCGTTCCTGTAGCCTCTCACTTGCTAGGGCCTTGACTTTGTACTGTCCTTTATAAATATATTTTACCCTGACTGGCCTTGTGGCCTCTTCCAGTGGCTGGACTAGTAGTGCCGCCCTGGTATTGCTCTTGTCTTGTCTGTACTCCTTTGACTGGTCTTTAGACCCTTGCCTCAGAGGCTGGACTAGTAGTGCCACCCTGAGCTGCTTCTTTCCCTGTTAGGCATTGCCCCTATATAATTTAGGTCGTTACTGTAGACTATACTGGATTGTGCCTTAGAGGGTACAACACCCTATTCTATATACCCTTGTACTCACACATTCTAGTTCAATTATTCTTTCTGATAGGAATGTCTTTGGCAGTGGGGGACTTAGCTGAAATCTTGGGTTGCGAGGGGTATATGAGGAATGACTCTTGGGGGGACTTAGCCGAAATTTATAGGTTGCCAAGCAGGGCTCTTGCTAGGATTTTGGGACGTCTGAAAATCAGACGGCCAGAGACATGCTCGTCTGATGAACAGATGGAAATTTTTTTGTTATCTGTATTTTCAGACAGAATGTAGATGATGGTCTGATTTTGCAGATGAAACGCTCAGCTTGGTCTGAATTGAAGGCCATAGCTCAAGCAATTACAATTAAATCAATTAGCAATCTACTGCTGCTAGAACAAATCAGATAGAATAATATTAATGTGCTAGTGCTCCCTAAGGACACGCCACTAAGGCTAAAAAGGCGGGTGCTGCCATAGGACCAGCTACTGTTGATGCTTCTGGAGCTATGGTTACTGCATTTACTTCTCTGCTAGCGCCGCTACAAATACTGCTCTGCTACTGCCGCCACCTGCAGCAGGACTGTTGCTGCTGGTACTGCTGCTGCCAATGAAGCTGCTGGTACTGCTGCTGCCAATGTAGCTGCTGGTACTTCTGCAGATGCTGCTGCTGCTGCTTCCACGTCTGCTCCTCTGCACTACTCAGAAGAGTCATATTCAGATTCGGATTCAAAGGCAAAAGTGTTATCGTCCTCCTCACTCTCCTCTTCTTCGACTTCCGGGATCTTGCTTTTCCCCTTCCTCCTCCAATACGCCATGCCAGGTTCCTCATCCGCTCTTGCAGCTTCACCTTCCGAAACTGCTGCTTCATGGCGTGCTACTGCTTCTGCTGCTGCTACTGCTGCCTTTGCCGCCCTGACTGCTTCTGACCTTGGTCGCTTATTGGCGGACGGGACTGCAGCCATCACTACCGCCCTCGCAGGGCGCCGCTTCTTCGCCTTGCGCCACCTCCCCACGAGCTCATCCCAGTGCATCTCGTAATCCAGGAGGGATATTGTCATCAGATCTGCCAGCTTTGCATCGCAGAGATTCCCCCGGAGCCAGGACTTGATCACATTCTGCCTGCTGAAGCCCCTCTCGCACTCCACGGTGCTGAGAGGGAGCACAGCAACAGCAATCCAGAGCAGAACCAGGTTGGGGTAGGTAGTTTGCCAGTCCGGCGAGCCCAACATATTCTTCAGGCCGTCAAGGAAGCCCGTGTCAGCCTGATGCGTGCGCATGATCGTGCTGAAGTTGCATAACTCCTTCTCCGCCTTCGCCCAGTTTATTCCTGATGGGGGTTGCAGTGACGGCAGGCAAATGAAACGGTTATAATGGGACAAAGGCAACGAGTTCAACATTTGGTACAGCGAGTACGGTGCGGTTTGAAATACAAGGGCAAGTAGAGCTAGCGGTGGGGAAAACAAAACCTGGCAGAGTGTCCGGTGCTGTCGCGTCACGCTTGTAGAGCAGGCGCAGGGAGTGCAACCACTGCAGCAGGCGCCGCTCCCGCTTTGCCGCGCTCTTCGGGTACGACCTCTGCCTGAAGAGTTTAGATCCGTCTAAGGTCACAAGATCCTCCAGCCGCCCCTTGATGTTGTTGATGAGAGCAGTCGCGAAGGCGGTGCAGAGCTTCTTAAGGGACTCCATGTCCCCGCCGCTGACTTGGCCGGGAATGTACTTCTCGTGCAAGACGTAGGAGTGCGTGGTGGGTGTGCCTTCAGCATTGACACCCTCCACGTGAACCCACCGAGACTTGGGATCGGTAAACTTCGCGATGAAGGCGACAAGGTTGTCGTTGCCGTGGCCGAAGGTGTCGCCGAAGTTGACATAGCGGCTCCGCAGGGTGAGAATGGTATTATCGACCATCTGCAGCACATGCGTGACATCCACCTGCAACATTCGGGGATGACCGGTAAACAGGAAAGCAAGTTAGAAATGAAAATAGGTAGCAAAGCTAGGTAGTCACTTTTACCTGTAGACGTTGGAACTTCAGGTTGAGGGTATTAAGCTCCTTCAGCACATCAGCAAGGAAACACAGTAAGAACTGGAATTTCAGACTTGTCACCATGTGGTAAGCCTTACGATCGTACTCAGAGAGCAGGATGATGGCAGAAGGAAAAACCTTTGCTAACCTCGCAATCGCCTCACCTCTCGACAACCACCTGATATTATGTATGCCCTGCAATTCAAGGTTGGTGTCGCTGCCGACATCTTGCAGCTGCTTGAAGCGAGTTTGCACCACAATCGAGCGGCCTAGAATTTCAGCAAGCGAGCGCACTACTTTGTCGACAATGACAAGATCGGGGAAAGCCGTTGCAGTGTCCTTTGCGGCAAGTGCCTCCCTGCAGCAATTAGAGGAGGTATTAGTATACGGGTTTTGTAATCAATGTCCATGACAAGGACTTGACACAACACTCACCTGTGGGCGATGCAGTGGCATGACACAAGGTGAGGTATGCGTGCCCGCAGACGTGCAACCACACCCGTCTGCCCACCGGTCATCACGCTAGCACCGTCAGTGCTTATCCCGCAGATTCGTTGCAGGTCGATGCTGGTGGCTTCAAGATGCGTGAGTAGGATGGCCTCTAGGGAAGCGGCATCGCACTTCTCCACAGTGAGGTGGGCATAGAATTCCGTCACCACTTTGTCGTCCCGCAGAAACGTGAGATGCACAATCATGTGCTTCCCGCGCCTTCGATCGGTGCTCTCATCGAGTTGAATGCCGAGGAAGGGACTTGCTCGAATGTGTTTGAGCTGCTTCGCCTTCAAGTACCCAACCATGGTCTCAACCATCTGTTGGAATCCGTACCTGCCAAAAGCTAACAGCATAGCATTAGAGAGTGCACAAACCAAACATGGGCAACAAATATTGTGCATAAACAAAGCAAAAAAGCGGGGTTCAAGGCTTCAAAGAGAAACTCACTCTGAGTAGTAGGTGCCGTTCTCCTTCAAGGGCATGTCTGGCGTCCCCTGCTAGGCCATGAACTGTACAAGTGAGAAAAAAAAGAACGATAGGTGCGTCAGACTTGCAGATGAAGTGTACAATAGCCATCAAACGCTTCAGCCGCCGTGCGTCATCATCCCCATTCTCGAACTCAGTGATGGACTTCTGCTTCTTGATTTTGCCATCCCGATGCGCCTTTGCTGCCATTGCCGCTTCGTGCTTGCCGCTGTGGTCATGCTTCCTCATCGTTTGTTTCTGGATGTCGATACCACCCTCACCGTAACGGCCGTACAGGTAGCTCGGGTCTCCATAAGCCATGCAAACACTGCATTTCATGCACGGGCGACCTTCTGATGTCTCGGAAATGAAGAGCCAGGGGAAGTGCCGCTGCCATTGTTCCTTGCACTTCAGCTGCAATTCTTCTAGCGTCAAAGGCCATGGTCCTTCGTCGACAGCAGGCGTGCTTGGACCATGGTTGGAGGGGCCAGCGGCAGCTCCAGGCGTGCTCGGACCAGGGTCGGAGGGGCCGGTGGCAGCTTCAGGCGTGCTCGGCCCTGGGTCACAGGAGATAGCAGCAGAAGCCACTGGTGAGCGGGGACGACCGAATGAAAGCTTCCGTTGCTTATACTTCGTGTTGCATGGATAGCGAATGGACAGAATAGGACCGCCAGAGATCTGAATCGTGGCGGACGCAGTGCCAACCACAGTCGGACGGGATTGCGCACGTGGCGGCGATGCCGCTGGGGAAGCAATCGGTGACAGGCTCGCAGGCCATGGCTCGATTTCTACTGCAGGCATCAGACTGTCGAACGGATTGCTGTTAGGCTCAGGTACGTCCGGTACAGGGGCAGCAGGCAGGGGGGAAATGGGGACTGCTGCGGGTGGCTGGGTGGGGCGACATCCTAAGAAATCCAAGCCCCCGAGCTTCACAGAAGCTGTAGTGGGGGGTGAGGGCACAGCAGTCTTCTCGGTCGGGGCACTAGAGCCCGCAGTATCTGATGCCATGATGGCAACTAGCGGGGGCAGTAACAACAGTCGAAGAGGTGGAAACTAGGAGGAGCTCAGAGGGGAGCTCATAGTGAAGGCTGATGCAAGCACGGGGGACGATGAATGGAGGCAAAAATGACCTAGACTAAGCGAAACTCCAGGCTCTTGATGAGCAAGTGACGCGTCGCACAGTAAGAGAGAGGAACGATGCATGGTTGGGGAGCCGTCCATCGTTGCGCGTCGCCAGCCAATGAACTCTTTCCTGCTGGGCACATAATGTGCTGGCAGGATTTTGGTTCGTAATGTGGGCGTGCTGGCAGTCAGTTGCACCGACAGCACGCTAAGGGACAGCAGTCCCGCTGCTTGCTGCATGCCACTGTTTCCACGGTAGCTGTGAAGTGCACCGACAGACAGCTATGAGACAGAAGCGTGGCAGCTTCTGAATCAGAAAATGCACTGTGGGGGGATGATGCACGCCAGCGGGGCTGGTGTACCACGCGGTGCAATGATCACGCAGATTTGAAATTGGTGCCGAATCGTGAAAGGAAGTGGCCTTCTAGGCTAGTGGGAAAACTTGTCGGTCTCAGACGGAAAAAAACGCGTTGTCTGCAGACTCAGACGAAATATAACTTAGGGTCTGATTATTCAGACGAAAATAAAAACCTTATCTTATCATTCAGATGAAAAATTCTGGGTGGTCTAAACTTTCAGATAAACCTAAAAAAACACGTCTGAAAATCAGACCATCAGACCGTTTTCGTCTGATAAAAAGGGCCCTGTTGTCAGAAACCCAGTCACTAACCACTGGGTTAAAAGGGCTTGTTAAATAACGGGTAAGTGCGCCCATAACCCCCCAGGCTCTGCACCTGTGGCCCTTCTCCGATGATCTTTTTAAGGGTAACCCAGCGGGTCATTCGACACCCCCCCTCGCTGGGATAGGTGGAAGACACAAGAGCCTCTGCAGCGCTAGCACTGGGACTAGAACCCAAGACCTTTGGCTCTGATACCATGTCAGAAACCCAGTCACTAACCACTGGGTTAAAAGGGCTTGTTGAATAGCGGGTAAGTGCGCCCATAACCCCCCATGCTCTGCACCTGTGGCCCTTCTCCGATGATCTTTTTAAGGGTAACCCAGCGGGTCATTCGACACCTGTTGCCAAGAGGAGAAATTATTATAGCGGGGGATCATGTGTGATTGTGTAAGGGTGGATTTACACAGCACTTTTCCGCATCAGGGTCTTTACACTCGACCACTCTGAAAACACAGGGTCCTGTATAGATCCAGTTTTTTTTCATAATGGTAAAAAACTAAACCACTTTAAAACATAAGGGTTTAACACCCACCCCACCCTTATTATAAGGGCTGTAAGGGTATTGTTGGGCTGAGAAAAAGCCCTTAGGATCTTTTGCAGAGACTAAGTCCCAGCTTGTAGAGACTTGAGACTTGGAGTAGTGCAGCGGAAGTTGAGGCAGTTAAACCCTTGTACTAGTATGTGAGAACAAGTGATTAGTTAAGGGAACAAGCATACAGCAATATATAGAAGATAAGAAAGCAGTTGTAGAGTACAGTTACAGGAACGGTTTATCGAGTCGTACAGCGACTCGATTGCTACTTCGGTTACCATCCATGATGCTGTAACGGTCAGTCGCAACCTCCAGTTGCGACCTTTCGCATTCTTTGTCCGCCCCCTCGTGTAACCTCCGTTGACTCGCGTGCTCCCTTGTAGTCTTCCTCGAGTGTAGTGTTACACTTCAGAAACGCTTAAGTTCTTTGAGATATTTCCAACACTCCCCTTCGTTTCTGGAGTGCTGTTATGTTCGGATCTGGTGACGTTTGTCTGTCCGGTCAGCAGCATGCAGTGGTCGAATTTTGTCTTCGCCAATTTCTTCGTCAAATAGTCTGCGGCCATTTCTGTCGTCGGGCAGTAACTGAGTTGAAGTCTCCCCTTCGCGATTTCATCCTTGACGAAGAAGTACCGTAGGGCGATGTGCTTGGTTCGGTTGGCGAAGCCATCCTTGTTCGCGATTTTGATCGCGGATTGGTTGTCGCAGAGGAGTGAGAAGGCGGGTAGGGTCGCGATCTTCGCTTCCTCGAGTAACTCCCGTAGGTAGAGTCCTTCCTTGGTCGCAGTACAAAGGGCGATATACTCTGCTTCAGCCGAGGATAGTGCGATTAACTCCTGCTTGCTCGACTGCCAGGAGATAGTTCCGATGGGCTCTAGTCGGTAGATGTAGCCCGTCCTGGATCGTCGATTTTCCTTATCTCCCGCGTGGTCGGCGTCGACGTATCCGAGTAGTCGTACGGACGGTGTTGTTGCTTTGCTGTAGGTAAGCCCGATCGTCGGCGTGGAGACGAAGTAGAGTAGTGCCCGGTTGAGCTCCTCGAGATCTTCCTGTTCCGGTTGCTTCAGATGTGTCGCCAGTTGACTAGCACTGTAGGACAGGTCGGGTCGGCAGGTTACTGCTGCGAATAGTAGGCAGCCGAGCTTCTGTTGATACTCCTGGATTTGCTTCGCGGGGAGTTTTGCGGAGGCGCTGTTGTTATTTGCGTAGCGGTAGGGGGTCGGGATCGTAGTCGGCGTCAGTCCGAATTTCTTCGCGATAGTGCCTGCGTACTTTCCAGCGTGTAGGTAAAACGCCGAGTTGTCTTCGACGACATTCAGTCCTAGGTACTGGGTCACTTCGTCGGACACCGTGAGTGTTAAGTCTTCTTTCAGCTCCCCTTCGAACCAGGTAGCGATGTCGGTAGTGGAGCCGATGTAGAGCAGGTCGTCGACGTAGACGATGAGTAGGACATACTCTCTTCCCTTCTGCAGTCGGTACATCCCTTGGTCATGCGGCAGTTGTAGGAATCCGATTTTTGCGAGACGGCCGTGAAGGTGCTGCTGCCAGAGCCGTGGGGCTTGCTTGATCCCGTATAGGGATTTCGTCAGTCGGCATACTTTCGTGGGGTCGTCGATGAATCCGTGGGGTTGTTCGACGAAAATCTCAGCGTCCACAGGTGCGTATAGGAACGCATTGGCGACGTCGATTTGGCGTAGTGGTAGTGTCTTCGTGGCCGCGACGGCGAGTAGGATGCGTAATGAGGTGTGACGGGAGACTGGAGCGAAGGTTTCTGTGTAGTCGGTCCCGTATCGTTGGTCGAAGCCTCGTACGACCCATCGAGCTTTGAATCGTTCGATGGAGCCGTCTGAGTTGGTCTTGATGCGGTACACCCATTTCCCTGAGAGGACGTTTTTTCCGTTGATGCTTGTTGCAGGTACCAGTTTCCATGTTTTCCGGTCTTGCAGAGCCTTTAACTCATTTTCCATCGCTTCCTTCCATTTCGCCTTATGTTCCCCCCCCAGAGCCTGCGACAAGGTCGAAGGTTCTGGCGGAGAAGGCGGCGGCGGATGCTAGACGGAGACCCAGAGGCCTAGAATCTGCAGTCCCGTGGGTGTGTGTCGAGGGGAATTTTCATTCCCGGAATAAGCTGCTTCGTCACCGTCTTCTGGGTCAGGTAAGAAGTTGGGACCGATGCGTTCTGAAACATTTGTGTCGACTGGGTGGGGTGTAATGTAACCTTGGTCAGCGAAGTGGTAAAAGGTGTCGAGGTTGTTGCTATCGAGAGGATTGTCTTCGTCGAGTGGAACAGGTACGGAACAGAATGGGAGTGGTCCGGCAGCTTCCGAGGCTTCAGGTACGTCTTCTTCTGCTGCGTCAGCTTCGGCAGCACGGTCGGCGAAGGAACGAAGTCCCGAGAAGCCGTCGGTGGGGTCTTGTGTGTTGGCAATGTTGTCCAGGTAATGCTGCAGCGTCAGTCGCTCGTAGAAGATACACTGAGGGAAAAAACCGTCCGGATGTTTGGCAATAAGTTGGGTTTTTAGGCTTTGAGACTACTGTATGGTAAACCTGCAAGATGCACGGTGGTACATGTTGGGAGAGGCACAAAGTGGATGCGTTCACTACACTAAGAACTAGAATAGTACATTGGATCTAACTCATACTCCAAAAGATATACAACGAGTACATCCGGACAGTTTTTTCCCAGGACAAAGAGCAAACTTCCGAACAACGTTTCTAGTACCTAGTCCACCTACTCTTGGCGTTGATCACCATCCACACCCTCCTAGGCATGTTATCTATGTGGTTAGTGCAGACCTTTGCATGAAGCTTCTTGCACTCTTCCTTGACCCACCATTTTGCATAAGGGGGTGAGCACAAGGAAAATTGCGAAGTATTTGAGCGTATGCATAAGTATTGTGCACGAATTCAGATTGAATGTAATCTCTGAGACTAGCCAAGCCGAGGGGTGTCCAAAGATGCCATTACTTGAATGGTCCCGGCTTATCATGGGTTGTTTTCGTCGAATCAGAGTAGGGTGAAATCACGTATAGAGTGGCAAAATCTAGCATACCCGCCACGAAACTTAGGGTAACAGAGCACGGTCGATTGAGCATCCTTTCATTGTTAGAATCATGTTAAAATCCGCGAGTCTAGTGACAGTGCATCAGTTGAAGAAGTCTCGACTGTTTGGGAAGAATATCAGGGTTGAGGTCTGGTGAGGAAGAGGGGCACTCCAGAGCTACATATCCATGCTCTCCGAGCCATTCCAAGCCTAGGCAGGGAAAATGACATGGAATGCCTTGGAGAGCATAAGTATGTTGCGCTGGAGTGACCCTTTTTCTCACCAGACCTCAATCCAGATATTCTTCCCAAACAGTCGAGGTTTCTTCGACTGCTGCCCCGTCACTAGACCCGCGGATTTTAACATGGTTCACACAGTGAAAGGATGTTCAGTCGACCGTGCTCTGTTACCCTAAGATTCGTGGCGGGAATGCTAGATTTTGCCACTCTATTCGTGATTTTACCCTAGAACGATACGACGAAGACGACCCATGATAAGCCGGGACCATTTAACTAATGGCATCTTTGGCCACCCCTCGGCTTGGCTAGTCTCTGAGATAACATTCATTCAGAATTTGTGTACAATACTTATGCATACGCTCAAATACTTTGCAATTTTCCTTGTGCTCACCCCCTTATGCAAAATGGTGGGTCCAGGAAGAGTGCGAGAAGCTTCATGCAAAGGTCTGCACTAACCCCATAGATAACATGCCTAGGAGGGTGCGGATGGTGATCAACGCCAAGAGTAGGTGGACTAGGTACTAGAAACGTTGTTCGAAAGTTTGCTCTTTGTCTTGGGAAAAAACTGTCCGGATGTACTCGTTGTATATCTTTTGGAATATGAGTTGGATCCAATGTACTATTCTAGTTCTTAGTGCTGTGAACGCATCCACTTTGTGCCTCTCCCAACGCATACCACCATGCATCTTGCAGGTTTACCATACAGTAGTCTTAAAGCCTAAAAACCCAACTTCGTGCCAAACATCCGGACGGTTTTTTCCCTCAGTGTAACATCACGTGATGCCACGGTATTTTTGTCTTGTATGTCGAGAATTTTCCACGCGTGAAAATGTTTTGCGATGCCGAGGTGTAGTCCCCACCGAGCTCGTTGTGTGAAGCGTCCTGCTCGGGCTGTGTGGGGTCTGTACTGTACCATGCAGCCAAAAACTCTGAGTAATTTTGTGCTGCCCCTTTTTCTTGTCCACAACAGGTGCGGTGATGCGTTGTTGGGAAGTGATGACGAGGACAGCAGGTTGTGCAGGTGAACAGCATGTGTCATCGCGTCGGACCACAGTGTGGTTGGCAGTCTCATCCCCTGAAGCAGTTTTCGCATTGTCGTCTGCAAGGTCCGATTCATGCGTTCTGCGACCCCCTGCTGTTGGTGAGCATAGGGCAGGGACACCAGGCGTCTGATTCCTCTTTCCGCCAGATAGGTCCTGAAGCGTTGTGACTGGTATTCCAGTGCACCGTCTGACTGGAAGCTCTTGAGTTTGAGTCCTGATTCTCGTTCGGCGATGGGAAGCCATGTTGTGAAGGCTTCGAAGGCTTGATCGCGCGTCTTGAGATTGAAGTGCCAGACATATCTTGTTGCGGCGTCGATGAACGTGATGACGTAGTTGAAGTCGGCTTCGGTGTCGTCTCGAGGCATGTTTAAAATATCGCTGTAGACCTTTTCCATCGGAGCGTAAGTAGGTGCGCTTGGGTTGTGATGGGATGGGAAAGGTTGATGAGGAAGATCTGCTTCGGGGCATGTGAAGCACCGTGCGCGTGGTCGTCGAAGTTCTTGGCCGCTCGTCGTCAGAAGGGCGTTGCGTTCTAACACATCTGCTTGGATTGTTTGAAGTATCGTGCTGTTTGCAGGATGTCCGAGACGTTGGTGCCAGATGTCGTCGGGAGCGCGGTGACCAGGCGAGCGGTGGTAGATGTCGGCGTTGGAGAAGAACGCGACGACCGAGGCGGGACTTCGACAAGCTTCTCGTGTGGCGGGCATAAGTTGGTCTGCTTCGGTTGGTGGTCCTCGTGTCGCTGGTGGTGGTACTCAGCTGGGTCCTGCTGCCGATACTGCAGGTGATGGTTTTGTTAGGACACGTGCGGGTACTTGTCTTTCTTGTCTGATAACTGCTAATGCTCGTGTTCTCTCTGCTGCAGGTATGGTGTTGGAGTGCCAGAAGCCGTCACTGTCGAAGTCGGGATCAAGATCCGGCGGGTGAGTCCAGGCGGCGAATGATACGATACCGTCGCTGTCGGCAGTACCGCGGTCGGGGACGAAGTCCAACACGAAGACGCCGGACTTCAGGAGGGCACGACCGATGAAGAGGCCGCCCTTCCCGTGGTAAAGTCGAAACTCGTTGGAGTAGGAGTCGCACTCCAGGTGAATCCCCTTGGCCATTAGTTGGCTTACGCTTAGTAGGTTGTATCCCAGATTGTCGACAATGAGCACTTTGTTGAGCTGAAGTATGACGTTTGTCTCCATCGATTGTAACTGAACCACGCCTTGTCTGTTTGTCTTCAGGTTTTCGTTGTTGGCGACGGTGATGACGACGTCGCGGTTGAGGCGTTTCTCCTGTTGCACGAAGCGTCCCGAGGAGCACATGTGTTGACCGCAGCAGCTGTCCAAGAACCAGGTGTTTCGCCCGGTGGGTTCGGCGTTGGCGACCGCAGCATATGTTGGATTGACTTGAAGGCCTTGTGAGCGCGGTGGCGGCAGCTCTTCTTCGTCTGGCGCGTAGGTGGGTGGTGATCCGGGTGCGCAGTTGTCGATGTGTACCATGCAATTGATGATGTTTGGTGTTTGTTGTGCAGATGTTGAAGAGCGCCTTGGGGGACTTGCTTGAGTGGAAGCGACTTGTGGGTCTGCTGGACGGTAAACGCGAGGGCGGTTGCAGTTGACCTTGGAGTGCCCGGAAGTCTGGCAGTTGTGGCAGAACGGCGGCACGAAGGTAAGTCCCCTGTTGTCGCGTTCTTGCTTGCCGCGTCGATTGTAGGTGTTGTCGTTTCTTCGTTGAGTGTAGAAGACTAACTGCTGTTGCTTTCTTGGTTGTCTTTCCTCGAACAGATCCATCTCCTGTTGTTCAGCGTGAAGCTCGGCGCAGAGGTGCATCTCCGAAATTCTTCCGTGGGCTCGAAGAAGTGATCGTGTGGTTCTCCATTCTGGCCCGAGCCCGGCGAGGACAAGTGTCACGAAGCTTTCTTCAGTGATCGTTCCTCCGCACCGAAGCAGGCGGTCGCGGAGGGTCTGGCAGCGACTCATATACTGCATCGCCTTTTCCCCGGTCTTCATCTGTATTGTTGTCAGCTGTTGCATGAGTCTGCTTTGTGTCACGCTGTCGTTTGCTTGATAGAGGCACTTGAGATGATGCCATGCGAGTTCCGCGGAGTTTCCATAACTTCGATACGTTCTGATGCTCTGCTGCTCTTGTGGTGACAGGTTTCTCAGGAGTACCGTATACGCCAGCAGCGACTGATACGTGAAGATTTCTTGTTCCTTCCCAGTGCCGTTGCTTGGGAATGGCAGGGACCCGTTGAAGTATCCCAGAAGATGCGCGGCCTCCATCAGCAGCTCGAACTCGAAGCTCCAGGTAAAGAAGTCGTGTCCGTTGAACGGTGAGGATGTCTGAAGTTTAATTACGTGTGAGAACTGTGCCTGAAGACTTAAGATTTCGTTCGGTGTTTGTTGTGATGCAGCTGCTGTTGGCTGGGCACGGGGCGGCATGAACTCGAACGTCCCCGGTGAAGAGTGATAAGGCGCAAAAGTAGGTGCTTGATTGTGTCGCCCGAAGGATGAGTTGTCGAGGCTCATCGGCGCTAATCCCATATTCCCTCCATTGCTCTGTGTTGAGTGCGCAGGTGTCCTTGTCTGCTGCTGCTGGTCGAAGTGTGACATGAAGCTGAAGAATCTCTCCATGAGATTCGGGTCCACACTTGAAGAGGGAGACGGAGTCACCATCTCCGGTGCTCTTCCCGTTGTTTCTTGAGCAATCCCGGTCTCTGTCTGCAGTCCTGAGGTGTGCAGACCAGAGTTGCCGTGTTGAGTTTCTTGGGCGCTGGGTGAGCCCGTAGAGACTTTCTTGCCCTTGCTGTCCATGTCTTGTAATCAATGAAGTCGTTGAATTGAGTTGAGTTGCAGGTTGTTGATGGAGCGTAGTTGCTGGGAGTTTGGTCTCTGACCAGCTCTCATACCATGTTGGGCTGAGAAAAAGCCCTTAGGATCTTTTGCAGAGACTAAGTCCCAGCTTGTAGAGACTTGAGACTTGGAGTAGTGCAGCGGAAGTTGAGGCAGTTGAACCCTTGTACTAGTATGTGAGAACAAGTGATTAATTAAGGGAACAAGCATACAGCAATATATAGAAGATAAGAAAGCAGTTGTAGAGTACAGTTACAGGAACGGTTTATCGAGTCGTACAGCGACTCGATTGCTACTTCGGTTACCATCCATGATGCTGTAACGGTCAGTCGCAACCTCCAGTTGCGACCTTTCGCATTCTTTGTCCGCCCCCTCGTGTAACCTCCGTTGACTCGCGTGCTCCCTTGTAGTCTTCCTCGAGTGTAGTGTTACACTTCAGAAACGCTTAAGTTCTTTGAGATATTTCCAACAGGTATTTTTACCCTGATATCCTGAGGCCACTGAACGCGCAGAAGTAGGAATACGCCCTAACCCTCGAAACACAAGATCACACCTGGTCCTCGAACCAGCTAACGACAGCTCGGGTTGCGGATGCTATGAGAGAGGGGATCAAGACAAAGAAGGTGATGAAGGCAAAGGCCGTTGCGGCCTTGGTGCGCGCGCAGAAGCTGGAGAAGAGCCCCATCTGCACGCAGGTGAATGAGGCACAGGACAGGAGATCAGCGCGCTTGAGCAGAGAGACGTGCAGTCTCATAGCATTCACCCCCTCATCTTATGATCGCTCACACGGCAGAATGATGGAGACGGTCAGCTTTGGCTATGGCATGCTGGAATCATTTTTACAGCACAAGAAGCATACCTGGCAGTACCCTGGCTGCACCATTCCGGACCCCTTATCCGCAAACGTTGTGAGACCAGCCGCAGCAGAGGCGCCCGCCAACGCAATCCACGCCACTAACTGCACCGGGCATGTCGCAAGGCAGGGCGAGCGAGCGGCCAGAGCACAGCCCATGAAACACCAGATGATGTCACCCGGAGGTGCAGATGATGTCACCCGGAGGTGCAGATGATGTCACCCGGAGGTGCAGATGTGTAGATTGAAGACAAAAGAGGCAGTCTTCCATAAAGCAGCAGCGGGTGAAACAAGCAACAACTCAGTCGCATGTGCAGCAATGGTTGAGGGTGGATGAGCAAGCAAGGTCCCACATTGGCACGAGGGAAGGAAGACCCGAGCAAAAAAGGAGAGCAGGGGCATTGGAGGCAAGGATAGAGGAACGGTGAGGAGGGAGCAAGGAGGCAAGAGGCAAGGAGCAAGAAGAGGTGGGTGGCACTGACAAAGTCGAGCAGCGCGAAGAGTGTGATGCGCCACTTGCGCGTCATGAGGCGGCCGATGGAGTGCAGCAGGTGAGCGAGACACCACGCCGCCACGGCCGTCATGGCCGCCACCATGAAGATGAACGCCTGGATGGGGATTGCGGGGAAGGTGGGTGGGCGGGTCACCACGTGTGGGTGCTGCTATGGTGGGCGCGTGGGGACGTGCCAGCAAGGTTATGCATGTTGCTGGAAATGGATGGCTTTCGCTGTTATTGCTATGATGCGCGTCTACCCTTGGCGATTACTACCCTTGGCGATCACTACCCTTGGCGATCACTACCCTTGGCGATCACTACCCTTGGCGATCACTACCCTTGGCGATCACTATCCTTGGCGATCACTACCCTTGGTGATCACTCCAACACTGCAATACAGTCCAGCACAAACTACCACTGCAACTTCTCTCGTACCACCGCCGCACTGACCTGGCAGCACCGCACTGCACCACTCTGACCGTGTAGTACCACACTGCATAACACTGACCTGGTATTACCACACTGACCTGGTACCACACTGCACAACACTGACCTAAAAGTACCACACTGCACGGCATGGACCTGGCAGCACGGCACGGACCTGGTACTACCGCACTAACTTGGCAGCATGGCACGGACCTGGCAGCACGGCACGGACCTGGTAGTACCGCACTGCACGGCACGGACCTGGCAGCACGGCACGGACCTGGCAGCACGGCACGGACCTGGCAGCACGGCACGGACCTGGCAGCACGGCACGGACCTGGCAGTACGGCGCGGACCTGGCAGCACGGCGCGGACCTGGCAGCACGGCACGGACCTGGCAGCACGGCACGGACCTGGCAGCACGGTGCGGACCTGGCAGCACGGCACGGACCTGGTAATACTGGAAGAACATGCCGTTGGCGCTGGAGGCGATCATCACGCCCAGCGCGATGGCAGCCGTCGCCACCTGCAGCAGCCGCCAGAAGATAGTCTGCCCGCGCGCAAAGATCCGAGTCTCGCCGCCCAGCCCGCCACCCATCTCCACCAGCTTCTCTGATCGACCTGCTACGACAGCAGAGTGGACGATTGGGGAGCACGCGAGAGCGGAGGGTCATTATTCGGAGAAGGGTCCAGCTTTCATCGGAGCAGAGCACACGGCGGCACGCTGCGACGGCAGACACGAGGGCGGTGAGGCGGATGGGGCAGCGGCGCGAGGTGGGCACAGGGGAAGCGCGAGGTGGGCACAGGGGAAGCGCGAGGCGGGCACAGGGGAAGCGCGAGGTGGGCACAGGGGAAGCGCGGCGAAGAGGAGCGAAGGAGACGCAAGGAGAGGTACAGGAAGATGCGGCAGTGCAGTAGTGGGTTGGAGAGGAGTGGGGAAGAGGGGAGGAGAGTGACGGCAGCGTGGCGTGAGTGAATCACTGGGAGGACTTGCGCGGAGCCTCAGCGCGGCAAAGGGCACGGCGACACACGAGTGCCTCAGCGCTCTCAGAAAGAGTCCAATCATGCGCACTCGCACTCGGACACGCACTCGCACACGCACACGCACTCGCACACGCACACGCACTCGCACACGCACTCGCACTCGCACACGCACTCGCACACGCACACGCACTCGCACACGCACTCGCACACGCACTCGCACACGCACTCGCACTCGCACACGCACACGCACTCGCACTCGCACTCGCACACGCACTCGCACACGCACTCGCACACGCACTCGCACACGCACTCGCACTCGCACTCGCACTCGCACACGCACTCGCACTCGCACTCGCACACGCACTCGCACTCGCACACGCACTCGCACTTGCACACGCACACGCACTCGCACACGCACTCGCACTCGCACACGCACTCGCACACGCACTCGCACACGCACTCGCACTCGCACACGCACTCGCACACGCACTCGCACTCGCACTCGCACTCGCACACGCACTCGCACACGCACTCGCACTCGCACTCGCACTCGCACACGCACACGCACACGCACTCGCACACGCACTCGCACTCGCACTCGCACTCGCACTCGCACACGCACTCGCACTCGCACTCGCACACGCACTCGCACTCGCACACGCACACGTGCAGAGCACGTAACTTCAACCCAACCGAATGAGTGCACAGCGCGATACAACTGTCCTGCTGCCACCGCGTTACATGCACTATCCAGGTAACCAGGTTACAGAGTTACCAGCCCCCCAGTCTCGATGTTCCACTCACTGGCGGGGCGGCCACCGGCCTGTGGCAGTGCTCCTCCTAGGCCGCCACGTGGCGGTGACCCTCCTGCAATGCCACGCGGCGGCGAGCCTGCTGACGTGGACAGCGGGATGGGTCCACCTGGTTGCGCCCCCCCCTCCTCCAGTATTCCTCTCTGCCCTAGTGACGTGTTATGTGCCGCCATGGCTGGTGCTGCTATAAATGTCGCTCGAGAATCGCTGGCTCAACCTCGGCGATGAAAGGTCAGCGACGGGGGAGACGACGATGAGAATAAGGAGTAGGAAGCGAGAAGACGAGGGAGCGGGTGTAAGCAGGCTCAACGCGCTGACGGTTGGAGTTCGTTGGAGGCGAGAGAGGGAAACGGGACGGGAGGGCGGAAGGGATGGGCGGAGGAGGACGAGCACGCCCGCGCGAAACGCCCCAGGCATGAGGCGCGGGCGTGACGCCATCAACAGGAGAGCACAGCGGCGGTAGGCGCGCGGCGGGCTGGCACGAGGCGGTGAGCGAGAGCCGTCTGGAGATAAGCGAGACGAGACCGCGCAAAGACGAAGGGGACTGAAGCCTGCGCTTCCCCGCTCCCCAACCAGCGAAGGCGCACCACGCGGGGCGCGGGGGAGAGGGCGGACAGCATCCTGGCGGGTAATGTGGGGGGCGAGGGGCGGGAAGGGAGGGGCGGAGGGCGAGGGGAGGGGGCGAGGTCAGGCGCCAGTCGAGCTCGACAGGGCTGCGAGGCCGCCAGCTGGACTGGCCGCGAGGCATCGCCGCGTGGTGGGCGATAGCGACTGCTGTGCGGGCTCGACGAGACGTGCATGCTGCTGACCCCCGCCCCTTGCGGCAGTTCCCAGGAGCGACGCTGTGGCATCTGGCAGGACGAAGCGGAAATAGCGCTTATAGCGAACATCAGAACTTAGTGGAAGGTCGGCCTTAGGCTTGTTTACACGATAAACTCACTAAACCGATAGCAATATCACATGGACATACATTCACATATGGTATGACAATCATGGAGTCTTCACGCCACTAGCAGCTGCAGGGCCCTGTCACGGTCGTTGCCGCAGAGAGCCAGACAGCCAGCCACGGCCACGGGGTGGAAGCCCATTTCTCTGAGCAGTGTGTAGGAGTTGCAGAAGTCCACCACCTGCCGGGTTGATCACACACGTGCGCGCAGAGACCCATTCGTGATCCATTTGTGTGCACGGAGCAATGCAGGAGCTGGTGAGGGCACGTGGTGTCCACTGGCAACGGCACTCATATTGCGCTTGTGCAATGGGCAAGGCACGAGGGGAAAGAACCAGCAGAGCAGCAAGGAGCAAGAGTGGGAGCCACAGGGGCACCTGAGAGTGCGAGTCGCCCTGAATGGCGAGCGCCATGATGACGGCCTCCCGCTCCATGCCCATCTGCACGTACTTGGCGGCTCGTGGGTCCAGCTGGGGGGGTGGGGAGAGCCGGGAGAAGAGGCACAACGGCACAATGGCAGGCAGCGCAAAGCGCAGACGCCATGGCGCCTGCTGCTCTGCACGTGGATTGATCTGAAAGAAATGGGTGGAGCACGGGGGGGAGGGGGGAGCACTCGCGCCCTGCCTTGAGATCGCTCCACCAGCCGTCCCCGCCACACCCGTTCCTCGCGCTTCACACCCACACGAGTGGGCAGCCTCCTCTCCACGTCACAGTCTAGCGAGGCTGGGGTGGGACGTGGGGTGCTTCAAACCGCCCACCGCACCCCTCGCACCCCTTGCATGCCCCCCCCTGCCACCGCACCCTTCCTCTCCCTGTACCTCTCGCTTCACCGCCACGCTGGTGGGCTGCCTGAGCGCGGACGCGTGGGACAGCAGCTGCTTCTCCACGTCAAAGTCAAACGCCGCTGCGCTCACCGGCACCGGCTGCACTGGAGCCAGAGGGGGGGCTGCAAGCACAGCACGGGGGAGAGACAGAGAGGGAGGCGGATAGAAGAGGGTTTAAGACAGTGGAAACACATGTGGCTGTGGGGAGCACACCGGCACCGCCTGCACTGGCGCTAGTGGGGGCTGGGTGCTGCACAGAGGGAAGAAGCAGAGATGTGAGAGCAAGGGGGAAGTGACCAGTGGCTGCACTAACCGGCTGGCAGCACTGGCTCTAGAGGAGGTTGCTGAGGGGAGCACAGGCGGCTGCGAGGAAGAGGAGGAGGAAGACGTGGAGAGGCAAAGGGCAAGTCGAATGTGGCTCACTGGGTGGCTGCAGTGCAGACAGCAGAGGGGGCGCATGGAGAAAGCGGCTGAGAAGGCACTGGGCAGGCGAGGTGAGACCAGAGAATTGGCGGTGACTAACAAGCAGGCTGCCCAGCACAGGGGGAACGAGGCGAGGAGAGGAAGCAGGTGCAGGGGAGGAGAGCGCGGCGCGGGAAACGAGAGAGCAGGGCAGGAGAGGAGAGAGGAAGGGGGATGCAGGAGAGGAAAGCGGGTGCACGAGAGGAGAGGGGATGCAGGAGAGGAGAGGGGGTGCAGGAGAGACGAGGGGGTGCAGGAGAGGAGAGAGGGGTGCAGGAGAGGAAAGAGGGGTGCAGGGAGGTAAATAGGCAACCAGGGACTCAAGTGTGCAAACAAGGCACCACAACTCGCAGCTCACCTGCGCGACTCGCAGCTGACCTGTGCAACTCGCAGCTGACCTGTGCAACTCGCAGCTGACCTGTGCGACTCGCAGCTGACCTGTGCAACTCGCAGCTGACCTGTGCAACTCGCAGCTGACCTGTACAACTCGCAGCTGACCTGTGCAACACGCAGCTGACCTGTGCAACTCGCAGCTGACCTGTGCAACTCGCAGCTGCCCTGTGCGAATCGCAGCTGCCCTGTGCGACTCGCAGCTGACCTGTGCGACTCGCAGCTGACCTGTGCGACTCGCAGCTGACCTGGGCGACTCGCAGCTGACCTGGGCGACTCGCAGCTGACCTGGGCGACTCGCAGCTGACCTGCGCGACTCGCAGCTGACCAACACGACTCGCAGCTGACCCGCGGGACTCGCGACTCGCAGCTGACCTGCGCAACTCGCAGCTTACCTGCGCGACTCGAAGCTGACCTGCGCGACTCGCAGCTGACCTGTGCAACTCGCAGCTGACCTGTGGAAGTCGCCGATGACCTGTGCGACTCGCAGTTGACCTGTGCGACTCGCAGCTGCCCTGTGCGACTCGCAGCTGACCTGGGCGACTCGCAGCTGACCTGCGCGACTCGCAGCTGACCTGCGCGACTCGCAGCTGACCTGCGCGAATCGCAGCTGACCTGCACGACTCGCAGCTGACCTGCGCGACTCGCAGCTGACCTGAGAGACTCGCAACTGACCTGCGCGACTCGCAACTGACCTGCGCGACTCGCAGCTGACCTGCGTGACTCGCAGCTGGCCTGTGCGACTCGCAGCTGACCTGTGCGACTCGCAGCACACCTGTGCGACTCGCAGCTGACCTGTGCGACTCCCAGCTGACCTGTGGAAATCGCAGCTGACCTGTGCGACTCGCAGCTGACCTGTGCGACTCGCAGCTGACCTGTGCGACTCGCAGCTGACCTGTGCAACTCGCAGCTGACCTGTGCAAATCGCAGCTGACCTGTGCGACTCGCAGCTGACCTGTACGACTCGCAGCTGACCTGTGCGACTCGCAGCTGACCTGTGCGACTCGCAGCTGACCTGTACGACTCGCAGCTGACCTGTGCGACTCGCAGCTGACCTGTGCGACTCGCAGCTGACCTCTGCGATTCGCAGCTGACCTGGGCGACTCGCAGCTGACCTGCGCGACTCGCAGCTGACCTGTGCGACTCGCAGCTGACCTGTGCGACTCGCAGCTGACCTGTGCGACTCGCAGCTGACCTGTGGAAATCGCAGCTGACCTGCGCGACTCGCAGCTGTCCTGTGCGACTTCGCAGCTGACCTGTGCAACTCGCAGCTGACTTGTGCAACTCGCAGCTGACCTGTGCAACTCGCAGCTGACCTGTGCCACCCGCAGCTGACCTGTGCGACTCCAGCTGTCCGGTGCGACTCGCAGCTGACTTGTGCAACTCGCAGCTGACCTGTGCGACTCGCAGCTGACCTGTGCCACCTGCAGCTGACCTGTGCCACCCGCAGCTGGGTCTTGATGGCCATGGCGATGGGCGCGGGGCCTGCACCCATGGCAGGGAGGAGAGGTTCGGGTGAGTGAGGTGTGGGCTGCAAGCAGTACTTGCGACCAAAATGCAGGCGACTGAAATTTTTGGGGGACCACAAGGAGGATTGTGGTTGACGCCAAGAGGAGCAGCGCGGTAAGGAGGAGGGGGCAAGAGTGGCGGAGGGGGCAAGAGAGGCGGAGGGGGCAAGAGAGGCGGAGGGGGCAAGAGAGGCGGAGCGGGCAAGAGAGGCGGAGGGGGCAAGAGAGGCGGAGGGGGCAAGAGAGGCGGAGGGGGCAAGAGAGGCGGAGGGGGCAAGAGAGGCGGAGGGGGCAAGAGAGGCGGAGGGGGCAAGAGAGGCGTTAGAGAGGAACTTCTCCCCGCCCGCCCAACACCGCAACTTCTCCCCGCCCGCCCAACACCGCAACGTCTCCCCTATAGGGACGTGGTCGGTCCCAGAATCAACCCCCACAGCCCCCAACGTGCCACCTGCCGGGCTGTGCTCATCCCTCCTCCCCCGTGCCCCCCTCCCCTCCCGCCACCCTGCCATCTTCACCACGTGCGCCCCTACCGCCCAACTTTCCCCCACCCGCCCAACTTCCCGCACCCAAAGCACCTGCAGCAAGTTCTGAAGCCCCGCCACCTGCGCCGTGTCCGCCCATTCCGCCCATGCCCCCGCCAGGCGCACCCGCGCCGACGGCAGACATATGCGGCATGTGGAGGGACGTGCCGCCCGCGCCGGGGAGCGGGGAGGCGGAGGCCACGGGGTGCGCCACGCGCGGGTACATGGCGGCGGGCCCGCTGGCGGGAGCGGCCGCGCGGCGGTCGTATGCCCCCACGGCGGGGTACGCGAAGTCGCGGCCGGGGGGAGCCTTATGCGCGGACATGGGAGGGCGCGGGGGGGAGCCGACGAGGCGGAGTGGCGCGCGCTGTGGCCGCGCTGCAGGTCCGCAACGGCGGGGCTCCACTAGCGCGCGAGGTGCGTCGCTGAGTGGAGGCGATCAAGGGCGCGGGCAGCTGAGGCGGCGTCAGCAACAAGCGGAAGCGGCGGGGGATGGATGAATCGCTCCGCACGCGTCGGGTGGAACGTGCGGATCGACTACCGGGGAGTTTGTCGTCGTGCCGAGTTGCACCCACTTATCAGCACGCGCGCAGCAACGCCCAGTGGGTCAGTGGGCCAGTGGGCAATCAACAGGACAGGAAGCTTTCGCGTATCACGAGTGCAGGCGGACAGGGATGTGGTAGTCGCAGCAGCAACGAGAGCTTCTACTGAACGGCTGGTGTAACTAGCGGCGTGACGTGACGACTAGGTGTGGTACGTTCCTCGATGCGCACTCTATTCTACAACCCCGCTGTGGTCCCCCAAATTCCATCCACAGTGGAGAAGCGCTAGAACCGTTTTGTAACGTGTCCCATCGTACTCAACCTTTGTACTTCATACTTTCTATTTGTACTCATAACAATGAGAGGACTTTATTTAGAGCACTTGTATTGTAACTCCACATAAGGGCGTGTCCAGCAAGTACGTTTCCTATGTACACGGATCACGGTTCAGTAGGATACATTGTGTTCGGGAGCGGTTCTCGCGCTTTGCCACGTTGGACAACTGTCTTAGAACTGAGTAATGAATGACTAGAGAACCAAGGTACAAGCATACATATCTAAGGGTTGTACTCTCTAAGAGGTGACCCTATACAGTCTATACAAACATTAGATATACAAATGTTTGACACACCCCCTAGACTGCATAGGGGCAGTTCCTGAACAAGCAGCTCAGGGCAGCACTACTAGTCCAGCCACTAAGACAAGGGTCTAAAGACCAGTCAACAGGAGTACAGGCAAGGCAAGAACAAGACCAGGGCGGCACTACTAGTCCAGCCACTGGGAGAGGACACAAGTCCAGTCTTAGTAAATATATATATAAAGGACAGTACAAAGTCAAGGCCCTAGCAAGTGAGAGGCTACAGGAACTAGACCAAGCTGTACACAGTGCCGTTGATGATCTTTAGGCGCAAGCGCCGTCTGATTTTCAGACGTCCCAAAATCCTAGCAAGAGCCCTGGTTGGCAACCTATAAATTTCGGCTAAGTCCCCCCAAGAGTCATTCCTCATATACCCCTCGCAACCCAAGATTTCAGCTAAGTCCCCCACTCCCAAAGACATTCCTATCAGAAAGAATAATTGAACTAGAATGTGTGAGTACAAGGGTATATAGAATAGGGTGTTGTACCCTCTAAGGCACAATCCAGTATAGTCTACAGTAACGACCTAAGTTATATAGGGGCAGTGCCTAACAGGGAAAGAAGCAGCTCAGGGTGGCACTACTAGTCCAGCCTCTGAGGCAAGGGTCTAAAGACCAGTCAAAAGGAGTACAGACAAGGCAAGAGCAAGCCCAGGGCGGCACTACTAGTCCAGCCACTGGGAGAGGACACAAGTCCAGTCTTAGTAAATATATATATAAAGGACAGTACAAAGTCAAGGCCCTAGCAAGTGAGAGGCTACAGGAACTAGACCAAGCTGTACACAGTGCCGCTGATAATCTTTAGGCGCAAGCGCCTTCGTAAAGATATCAGCTGTGTTGGCACCGGAGGCCAAGTGTACTACGCGAGCCTGGCGGCGCTGCTGTAGCTCGCGCAGGAGGAAGTACCGCAGCTGGATATGCTTCGCTCTGCCCTCGAGTCGAGGCTCTGGAAACAGGAGGATCATGGCCCTGTTGTCAGCGTACAGGACCGGGGCAGAGCTAGGCCGCTCACCTAAGTCAGTGAGCAAGAAGGTCAGCCAGCGGAGCTGCTGTGCCGCCATGGCACCGGCGTAGATCTCGGCCTCACAGCTGGACTGGGCAACAGACGAGGAGCGGGTAGCTCTCCACGAGACGACACCTGAACCAAGGCTGAAGCAGTAGCCCTGGGAAGACCTGAGGGTCTCGACATCGTCTGCCCAAGAAGTGTCTAGTAAGGACCACTGGCCTGCGTCCTCCTAGCACTAACCCCATACCCGATGTACTTGCGAGATAACGCAGAGCCCTCTTAGCGGCAGACCAGTGCTGCAGTCAGTGTCTACCTGTGGCCACAAAGCGAGCCACGATGCTGAGAGGGTATGCGAGATCTGGGCGAGTGCAAGTCATCAGGTACATGAGGCAACCCACCAGCTCTGCGTAAGGACCACTGGGCTCCATTGACTCCTCAGGAACTGGAGCGGAGAGTCTGTGGTCTACAGGTAGAGGGGTGGGCTGTGCGAAGGAGAACTGAAGACTGAACCTCTGAAGGACCTGGCGCACCAAGTGTGACTGAGTCAAAGTGATGGTGCGCGCTGCTCTGTCCCTGGAGATCTGCAGGCCAAGGTAACGGCGCAGTTCTCCAAGGTCAGTGCAAGTGTGTCTCTTCAGCAGCTATGCCTTCACCGAGGCCAGTGCATCCCTGTCTGCTGTGGCGAAGACCAGGTCGTCTACGTAGACAACGATGTAGAACGGAGTCTGGCTAGCACGAACGAAGAGCGAGGGGTCTGCAGAGGACGGAAAGAACTGCAGGTCAGCAAGCGTAGCACGCAGCGTCTCGTGCCACTCACGGGGAGCCTGCCGCAGGCCGTAGACGGGGCGCCGCAGGAGCCACTGGGTCCCAGGAGGGAAGGAGCCAGTGAAGTCCTGAGGGCGACGCAGGTAGACCTGCTCGTGGAGACTGCCCTGAAGAAACACAGTGGAGAAATTGAGGGAGTGAAGCTCGTAGTCACACTGAGCAGCTACGTGTAGCAGCACCCGAAGAGTAGTCATCTTCGGGGTCGGAGCGAAAGTCTGAAAGAAGTCCAACCCCTCATGCTGGTAGAAGCCTCTAGCCACGTAGCGCGCCTTGAACACAGGCGGCTCTCCAGGAGGGCGCTTCACCTTGAAGAGCCAGCGGCCGACGACTACGTTCACCCCAGGTGGGGGAACTGCATCGACGAAGGTACCAGTGGATATCCAAGATGCCATCTCCTGCTCCATGGCAGCTATCCACTGAGAGGCCCAAGGTCCCGAGGTCGCCTCAGCGTAAGTGCGAGGGGTCGGGATGTCGAAAGCGTCCGGGTCACCCTCAGGGACTAGCAGCATGGAACAGAGATGGGGAGCAGCCTCGGACAGGAAAGCAAGCTCGAACTGGCGGTCCTCCAGGACGTCACTACCGAGGGCAGGAGCACCCCCGACAGACGGAGGACAGGCAGGGTCAGAGACCAGAGCAGTGGAGTAGTCAAGGCGGTGGGTAGAGGCGAAGTCAGCGACCGTAGCGACAAGAGCCTCAAGACACGAGACCGGAACGGACGGGTCGGTAACGAGAGAGGCGAGGACCCGAGGAACAAGAGAACGAGCGGCACGAAGGTAGTCAGACAGAGGAGAAGGCGCAATGGTAAGAGAGGACGGAGGAGGCGACGGTAGAAGGGGAGGACAAGACTTGTGGTAACGGAGCAGCATAGGGTGAGAGCGCGTGACAGGGGAGACAGGACGAGCGCGGGAGGGACGGCGGGACCAGACATGAGACGGAGGCGTCGGGTCAGGTTATAGAGGAGGGGACACAAGGGGGGAGTGAGCGGGAAGACGAGCCGGGGACGAGTGCGGCGGAGGGAACACATGGCCGTAGACAGGAAGAGGAGGAGACGGCAGGAGAGGAACTAACGCGGGGTCAGGGGACAGAAGGCCGAGCAGGCGAAGGGCTGACACCGGCGGGGACTGCTGCTGCGGCGGCACAACAGCGACATTGGGACCGCAAGCTGCTCCTCGGCTACCTCCGAGACACTCCACACCGGCACCCCCAGAAGGAACACCCCCAGAGCCCGAAACCCCTCGAGCACCGGTACCACCCGCAGGACTAGCACCCACCCCAACGTGAGCACCCCCAGAGTCGACGAACGGCTGCTGCGACTGCGGCGGCGGCGGCGGCGGAGACGACGGCTGCGCCAGCAGAGGCGACAGCGGCTGCAGGGGCTGTGGAGAAGGAGACACCTGGGGAGGAGCGAACGGCGAGGACTGCGCCGCAGGACCACCAGAGTCAGAAGACTCCTCGACCGGGACAACCGACGGGAGAGGGGTGACGTGGGACACACCAGAGGGGGCAGGACGGGGAGTGGGAGGGGGGGGGCCAGGGACCACCAGGGAGGGAGTGACCAGGAACAAGGGGGGAGTAACAGGGGGACCGCGGTGGGGGAAGCGACGGTAGAAGGAGACGGACTCGTCAAAGGTGACGTCGCGAGAGTGAAAGAACCGGTGAGACGGCGGGTGGTAGAAGTGCCAGTTGGACGCGTCAAGGGGGAAACCGAGGAAGACACAGGGAAGGGTGCGGGCAGTGAGCTTGTCCGTGCCAGAGGCACGAACGTGAGCAAGGCAGCCCCAGACGTGGAACGCAGACGCGTCACCAGGAGACCCGGTCCAAAGAAGGGTCGGCGAAACCTGCGGCCGCTGGGGGTGCGGCCACAGGTTAAGCTGGTGAGGAGCGTAGCGCACGGCGAACGGCCACAGAAAATGGGGTGCACCGGCATGGATCATGGAGGTGCGAGCCACCTCCATGACCAAACCGATGCGTCGCTCAGCGACCCCATTCTGCTGTGGGGAGTCCGGCAGGGTGAACGTCTGGGTGATGCCCTCCGCACGACAGAAGCGACCAAGGACACTTCAGGCAAACTCGCCACCACGGTCGGAGTGGAGACGCAAGACAGGGAGACCTCGGTGGACATGCGCAGAGACAAGCTAAGGGATGAGAGCGTCAGGCACGTCGGCCTTTCGCTCCAAGGGAAAGACTGTGGTGTAGCGAGTGAAGTCGTCGACAAGCACGAGGAAGTAGCGCTCTCGACGCGGCCCATGGATGGGGGCGGGGCCCCAGACGTCCATGTGCAGGGTCTGAAGTGGCGCGGCGGTAGGGGGAAACCAGGAGGAGTGAGGGGCACGGCGGAGCCGACCCTCGACATAAGGCGTGCACAGTGGGGCGGGGGAGGAGGGAAAAGTGGGAAACAAACCGGGGAGACCATGGACGAGACCGTGCTGGGACATGTGACGCAGACGCGGGAGCGCAGGGTGACCTAGGCAGTGGTGCCACAAGAGAGTCAGGTGAGTGAGGGACCGACAGGAGCAAGTAGCAGCAACCTGGGAAGACGCAGCCACCTGAGGGGGCGCCCCAGCCAGGGGGGGTCACGGTGTCCGGGGTGAACAGGCCGGACACCGGGTCCCGGGGGAACGTGGAAAGGGGGGCACCAGTGGCGGCCTCGGTACAGACAGCTTACTGCTCGTGTCTAGGGAACGTAGTGGTGACGCCAAGGTCCTGGAGGCAGCCGACACCAACTTGGTTCCTGGAGAACGAGGGGATATGCAGACCTATGAGAGAGCCCGAAGGAACCGCCGGATAGGGAAGTGTGGTGGAACTGCGGGCGACTACTGGACCGCTGGAGGGGTCAGCAAGAGAAATTGCAGCAGGAACAGGTAGTGGCGTCAGCGTAGTGGAGTCACGGAAGAAACACCGGGAAGCGCCAGAGTCCAAGGTGATGGAAAGCGCAGCAGTGGCGTCTGGCGACGGGGCAACGACGGAAGCACCAAGGCTAATCAAAGCAGGAGCTCCTACGCCTGACGCAGCAGGGGAGGCTAAGCTAGGCACATCTACACTAGGTGACAAGGAGTAATACGAGGGTAGCACACTAGAGTCATCAGCATACATCACATGCAGGGCAGCAACAATGGCATCCATGTCCATGTCGAAAATCTGAACTCTACGACTAAGCAAACTGTGCCAGTTCGGGAGGTCGGGCGACGGGCCGAAGCGCTGACGAAACAGGTCGTCCAGGCGACGAAAACAGCGGGCAGTGGTGTGACCGATCTTACCGCAAACGAAGCCGCGGCGAGGATCGGTCTGGAGCTGGTACTGACAGCGCACACCTCCCGAACCGCCACCCGGTACACCACCACGCGCACGGCCACCACCAGCGCCAGGCCACCCAGGCGGGAGGCCACTCGCCGGCCTCGTCTGCTGCGGCTTCTGCGGCTGGTGCGGGGGCTGTGGCTGCTGCGGCTGCTACGACTGCTGCGGCTGCTGCTGCTGCTGCGGCTGCTGGGGCGACTGCTCAGCCAGACCCGGCAGGGTCCCCTCGTCCGCTCCACCACCAGGCAACCCGACTCCACCACTACCCCCACCTGCACCCCCACCCCCTCCGCCGCGCCCAGACTTGGGGCGGCGACCCTTCCCCGGACGGAACTGCGCTGCAGCGGCGGTCTCAGCCACAGCTGCAGAACCATCGGAGAAGGTGCACTGAGCGGGAGCACAACCCTGAAAGATAAGGACCGGCACAGTACCGCTCGCCTGGGCGATAGAGCGGTGGCAGGTCTCGATAACAGTCAGGGTGTCTACAAAGTCTGTGAGGGTGAGGTCACCGGGGTGAACGCTAAGGAAGCGGTCACGAGCAGCGGCAAGGCGATCAGGGAGGCGGGTGGCAAGCAGGTAGAGGGTAGAGGTAAGGGGCGGCTGATGGGCTCTAAGCTGTTCGTCAGTGCAGGCAGCGCGCTAGGTCTCATCTATCGTGCGGAGGTGGGCAGCTAGATCAGCAACCGTGGGGAATGACGCTAGGTCAGGGAAGAGGAGAGGGAGGATCAGGCGACCCACCGAGGCAGCAGGCGGGGTGGAATAGCGCTGGATAACAGCATCTACGAAAGCCTGGGCGGTGGTGATAGACCGAAAGCGTGGGCGCTCAGACGGGGGGAGGGCATTGCTAATAGCAAGCTGTGCGACAGCATCGCGGGAAAGCCAGATTGAGCGAGCAAGGGCAGCGGCCGCAGCAGACTCACGCTCAGTGGGTGTGGGGTCAGCTGGCAGCACAGCAGGGGGGTCTGGGCAGGGAAGCGTACCGTCAAGGTGTACCGAAAGCGTGTGGCCGTCCTGCCGTTGGCCAGTGAGGTGGCAGCTGAGGTGGGCTAGCCAGGCCTCGAACTCCAGAGGCTGGCCTTCAGCGTCGAAGTGAAGCTCCCCCGCCATCAGGAGCAGTGCAAGGCAGCGCCAAACGAGTCAGTGGAGTGCAGGACAGCGCAATGCGATGCAGGGCGGGACAGTGCGGGGGGCAGTGCGGTGCAGTGCTGTGCAGTGCGGTACAGTGCGATGCAGTGCGGTACAGTGCGGTACAGTGCGATACAGGGCGGTGCAGTGCAGTGCAGCGCGGTGCAGTGCGGCGCAGTGCGGTGCGGTGCGGTGCAGGGGATGCAGAACTGTACCAGGGAGGGTGTAGGGCAGTACCCAAAGAGCGGGCGGCACACAGATCGGCGGCAGACCGGCGGGGAGGTGAGCACGGGGTCGGAGGTCGACGAGCAGGACGGGCAGGACGGGCGCGGGGGCCAGTAGGGCGGGCGCGGGGCCGGCTAGGACGGGCCGAGGGTGGGCGCTGGGGCCGGTAGTACAGGCGCGGGGCCGGCTAGGTCGGGCGCAGGGGCCGGTAGGACGGGCGTGGGGGCCGGTTGGACGGGCGCAGAGGCCAGCTAGGTCGGGCGCGGGGGCCAGCTAGGACAGGCGCGGGGCCAGCTAGGACGGGCGCGGGGCTAGCTAGGACGGGCGCGGGGGCCGTTAGGACGGGCGCGGGGGCCGTTAGGACGGGCACGGGGGCCGATAGGGTGGGCGCGGGGGCCAGCTAGGACGGGCGCGGGGCCAGCTAGGACGGGCGCGGGGCCAGCTAGGACAGGCGCGAGGGCCGTTAGGACGGGTGCGGGGCCAGCTAGGATGGGCGCGGGGCCAGCTAGGACGGGCGCGAGGGCCGTTAGGACGGGCACGGGGGCCAGCTAGGACGGGCGCGGGGCCAGCTAGGATGGGCGCGGGGGCCGGTAGGACTGGCGCGGGGGCCGGTAGGATGGGCTCGGGGGCCAGCTAGGACGGGCGCGGCGGGCGCAGCTAGGACGGGCGCGCGGGCACGGCTAGGACGGGCGCGGGGGCGGCTAGGTCCTAGGGCGGAAGCGTGGGCGGGCGGCGGGACCTACCTACTGCTGATACCATCTTAGAACTGAGTAATGAATGACTAGAGAACCTGGGTACAAGCATACATATCTAAGGGTTGTACTCTCTAAGAGGTGACCCTATACAGTCTATACAAACATTAGATATACAAGTGTTTGACACACTGAGCACTACATTGACTCGTATAAAGTGAATTCTAAACGTACGCGCTGGACACGCCCTAAGAGAATGTGCAGAAGTGAAAGTACAAGGACCCAGCAATGTAAGTGCCGATAAGAACCTTCGAAGATGGGATTGGGTCAGTAGAGGTTAGGGCCATACCATATGATGCTCCCATGATGTGGTCACAGGCAGGGCTAGAAATTGGTTTTAGGCCACCCTTAGGAATCAGGGTACATTGAAAATTTTACCCTGGCATGTAGGGGAATTTTTTTCCTCACCCTGATTGTCTCTGTCTGAAAACAACACGCATATTTCCAACTTGTACCAGTTTTTTCCTAACGTGCTTCGGCTTTGGCGGTTGGCAATGGCGCACTGTAAAATTTGCTCTGCCACGCAACAAAGACTTACCGGCTAACAGGTACCTAGGTCGTTTTTCTGACGGCTCTTGGTATTTGCGACTAGGATTACTGATGTGGCACTTGCACGCGTTAACTTGCGATATGTCGCGCGCTACAGTTTTCATGCATGCTTCGGAAGCAGTGTTTGAGAGACAATGGGAGGGACTAAGTCAGGGAATGGAGACGAGGTGGAGTGAGAGAGAATGGGCTGGGAAAAACGTGCTGCGAATTTCGGGGACAGGGTCTGAGCTGCGTGGCTGAGGGCGTGTGAATTAGAGTTCTAATTGGTGAAACAAGTTCCGGAATTGGCAAAACTTTTGCCCCAGGTTAAATCCAGAAAGCCGCATCGAAATGCACTGCGATCCATCTAACCAGCCCGAGTTCCGGAACTTTCCAGATTTCAGAAATGTAAGATGCACGCCTTTATTCCCCTGTCATCGCAGATTCGATAGTTGCCGAACTTCAAGGTTTTGGAGTTTCTGTTCCAGGGTAGTTTTCGGCGCTCCCTGACTCGTCAGGGTAATACGCCGAGCACCCTTACTACAGCAGGGTAGAATATTCCTTACACTTTTGGAGAAAGGGTCACAAAATTTTTACCCTTACCAAATCAGGGTATTCCTGAAAAAACGACCGCTGGCAAGGGTAATCAAGGTGAAATACCCTTGAATCACGGGCCCTGGTCACAGGGTAGTCCACATCAGGCCTCAAATTTGAAGGGTGTTTCACCTTGATTGCCCTTGCCAACGGCCGCTTTTTCAGGATCACCCTGATTTTGTAAGGGCAGTTTTTTCGTGACCCTTAGCCAAAAAGTGTAAGATTTTTTTACCCTGATGCAGTAAGAGTACTTCTAGTTCTACCCCGACTAGACAGGGTATCGTCGAAATCACAATGAAACAGAAGAACTGCCCGCATATTCGACAAGTTTCTGTGTCCAGCTGGCGTCGCACCAGGGCTCAAATTTGAACAGTATTTCACCTTGATTGCCCTTGCCAGCGGCCGCTTTTTCAGGATCACCATGATTTTCAAAGGGTATTTTTTTGTGACACTTTCTCTAAACGTGTAAGGTTTTTTTACCCTGCTGTAGCCAGAGTAAACCGTGATCTACCCTGACCAGGCAGGGTGTTGCCGAAAACACCCTGAAACAGAAGCCTACAAGGCTTGCAGATTCGATTGTTGTCGAATCTGCCACGCGTGAAACCCCGCCAGCCATGCCCGCCCACTGGCAGTCAAGCCCCCCAGAATCGGCGCGCATGGCAGTGAATTCGTCGTGCTGTGGCAGCATTGCTGCCAGCGGCGTGTTGGATGCAGTATGCGTTGTGCATCGAGGCCCCTTTCCTGCGTGGTCTCAAGGACAGCTGGGCATCGCATGCACCAGCGCAGCAACACCCGCGGCGCAAGGACAGTCTGCCATAGCAGGTTGACTTTGCCGCGCTGTGTGGTTTTCGTTCCCTATCACGAGACCATTCTTGGCCCATCGTCCTCATCCTCTTCTTCCCCCACCTTCTCTTCATACTTCCACCCAACGCAGCCGAGCTGGGTCAATCATTCCCCTCGTTAGTTGTTACTCTATCGCTTCTACTACTCAGACATGGCCGTTCCCGAGAACGACAAGCCTGACGATGGCCATGTTGGTCATCGTGATGGCCTTAGCGTCCTCGGCGTTTTCCCCCTCGCTCGACCAGCAGTCGCGCCCTCGTTCAGCCAGCGTAAATCTCCCCCGCACTCTCTGCAAATTCCTCGGCCCGCCCCACCACAGATTCCTAGATCCCTTTCTCCATCTCCACGGGGCGTCGAGCCCATCGACGTTTCAGAGTCTGCCGATGCAAATGAGTCCGACCATCCCTCCGTGACAACCCCACCCTCCCCTACCTCTGAGACCGCCAAAACGCCGCGACAAACCGCATGGACGCAGTCGACCCTTAGCAAACAGCATTACTTACGAAAACTTTCCTGAATTCTCGAAGCTTTGTGGTTACTTACTTCCGTAGCGAATTCACGTGTGCAGGGCGAAATTATGGGGCAAGACACGAATCTGGTTGGGCGGGCGAGGTGGTAGGGGCCAATGGGATTGTCGCCCTCACAAGACTCCAAGGCACACATCTGGCCCAAAATTTGGCGAATGGCCATGAAGTCCCCTCACACAGCCCCCAGCACCATTGAGCCTCAAATCTGATGAAGGGCGAATCAGCGCCCTCACACAGCCAAGAGGGGGGAAAGAATCCCCCCAGCACCATCGAGCCCCACTTCTTACGAAGGGCGAATCAGCGCCCTCATACAGCCTAGAGGGGGGAAGAACCTCAGAAATCTTGGAAGACCCCCCAAATCAAGCATTGGCGGAAACGGGTACAGTTCGTTATAAAGCTGAAATTTCAGGGTTTGCTAAGAAAACCTTGCGGAGGAATCAGAGTTGACCACTGAAAAAAGGCTGAAAAATCAGGACATGCCTTCTACAAAATCCTGCGCAATCAGGGCTGGTACTAGCAACAACCCCTTTTTTTTCCTGAATCAGGAAAATTTTCCTGCAATCTAGGGGCCTGGTTAGCACCCTCACAAAGCCCCCACCAAGCATCGCGTCCTGATTTCAGCCAAGGGCCAATCAGTGCCCTCCACAGGTTTACCAGCGCAAATCATGCTCCCCACCAATCACGGTATTACACGAATCAGAGTCATCCCTTCATATAGGGCTGAGGCATCAGAGTACACTAGTAAAAAAAGTCTGAAAAATCAGCGTATGCACGAAAATATTATCTGAACAATCAGAGTAAAGTACAAACAAATGTCAACTAATACATATGTTTATATGTAGAACTTATAGGCTGGATAGGTTTGTGCTCTTAGGGGGTACAACTCCAACCCTATACCTCCCCTGTTCTCACTTGTTCTAGTTTCATTCTGCTATTCTAACATGGTATCATAGTAGGTAAGGTCCGCCCACTTACTTCCGCCCTAGCCCTAGCCTACCGCCCCGGCGGCCCTTAGCGCCCCGACGACCCCGCTCCCACCCGCTGGTCCCCTACGCGCCTTGCCGGCCCTTAGCACCCCGCCGGTCCTTAGCGCCCCGCCGGCCCCTCACACACCCCGCCAGCCCCTCGCGTGCCCACCGGCCCTTAGCGCCCCACCGCCCCTTAGCGCCCTGCCGGCCCCTCGCGTAACCCGCCGGCCCCTCGCACGCCTTGCCGGCCCTTAGTGCCCCCGCCAGCCCTTAGCGCCCCGCCGGCCCCTCGCGTACCCCGCCGGCCCCTCGCGTACCCCGCCGGCCCCTCGCGTGCCCGCCAGCCCTTAGCGCCTCACCAGCCCTTAGCGCCCTGCCGGCCCTTCGCGCCCCGCCGGCCCCTCGCGTGCCTGCCGGCCCTTCGCGCTCCGCCGACCCTGCTGGCCCCTTTAGCGCCCCGCCGGCCCTAGGCACCCCGTCAGCCCCTCGAGCGCCTGTTGGCCCTAGCGCCCCACCTGGCCCTAGCGCTCCGCCGGCCCTTCGCGCCCCGCCGCCCCCTTAGAGTCGCGCCAGCCTACTACGCGCCTCGGGCCATGTGCACCCTGCTCGGCCTTCCGCCCGGTCTTCCCGCCGGAGAGTTCTGCCGCCACACCGCTGTGCCGCCGTGCCACTGAGTACCTGTGCCGCTGTGCCGCCGTGTCGCTGTGCCGCTGTGCCAGCGTGTCGTTGTGCCGCCGTGGAGCTGTGAGGCTGAGGTTGTATGATGGCGGACGCCGTACTCCGCTTGGACGTCGAGGGGCGCGCGATCGACTTCGCCGCCTGGCTTGTCGATCTTCGCCGTCATCTTACAGGTCAGTGCCAGGATGGGCACTCCCTGGCTGTGCATGTTAATGGTTTGCTTCCCCGGCCCCCCGCGCCTGATCCTCTCCCTACTGACCCGACCAGTGCTGAGCGTGAGGCCTTCTCTCCTGCTGCGCTCGCTCGCGCTGTCTGAGATTCCCGCGATGCCGTAGCGCAGCTAGCCATTAGTTATCCTCTTCCCCTGTCTGAGCGTCCCCGCTTCACTGCTGTCGCGAACGCCAAGGATTTCCTAGATGCAGTAGTTGAGCGCTACTCCACACCCGCCTCCGCCTCTGCTGGCCGCTTTCCCCACTGTCGCTGACCTAGCCACTCACCTTCGTGCACTACAGACTAGCTACCGCTCCGCTAGCACTGATGCCCAGCACATTGCCTTCCCCCCACCGTTCTGCGCTACCTTGTACCTTATTGCCATGCGCCTGCCGGACCGCTTAGCCATTGCTCGCGACCACTTCCTTAGCCAGCACCCCGGTGACCTCACCCTGATCACCTTTGTCACCACAGTGTCTGAGATAGAGACTCGCCAGCGTACTATCGCTCAGTCGAGCAATATTGCAGCAGTCCCTATCTTTCATGGCTGTGCTCCCTCCCCGTGCACGTATGCTGATGCTTCAGCCGCAGTCACTACGGCTGCCCCTGCCGCTGAGACCGCAGCTGCGGTGTCCCCGCAGCTGCGACCGCGTCGGGGCTGTCGTGGCCCCAAGGGAGGGCGTGGTGGTGGTGCTGGTGGTGGTAGTGGTGGTGGCGGGGACAGTGGCTCTGACGAGGGGGTTGAGGCTGGTGCCCAAGAGCAGCAGCAGCCGCGGCCGACACAGCAGCAGCAGTGTGAGAGTACGACCCCGTTACACTTCTTTCTCATTTCCATCTTTTCCTCTATCTCATTCTTATTTTTATCCTGATTCCTTTGATCTTCATCTCATCCCATTTGGTCCTCCTTTCTCATTATCCTTTGGATTATCCTATTATTATAATTATATCACCAACCAGGCTCGGAATGTACTGGCGCGCTATATCTAGCGTACTCTTGCCATAATCCCTTAAGAACAATAGCCTCGCATGGCTATACGTAGGGTGAGTCTATTTCTAGAAGGGTCTATTCCCTTTGGATAGGATAAACGTGGTTACCTGATCTACCTCGAAAGTATAAACGCGCCTTGTATCAATCGATAGTGCAACCTTTCCTCGACACATTCGATCCGGTAACACTTGGTATCAGAGCTTTTCTCACTCATCCGCGCTCAGCTAAGCAGATTAACTGCAAAACTACCGGGGGCGACTAATTCGGTGCCGAAACTGGTAAGCACCAGCTCAGCGTTTTTTTTATTAACCCCTCCGCGCGTGTTTTCAACAGGATGGCGAACTTCGACAACGCCGAGGTTACCCAGCAGCTCTTCGCGAGCATCGCCGCCGTTCAGGCGAAGATGCGAGCCGATAGCAAAGCTTGGTGAAACGAGTTTGAACGAGTAACTCGACTCGCCGGCGCATAGCACAAAACGACAACGGCGACGACGCAGCAGTCGCAACATTTTCTCAGGGCTCCGAAACCGCGCCCACCTGAGCCGTTCGATCCGAGCGATCGAAATTCCGACGTCCGCAGATGGATCGCTAGCATGGAGATCTACTTCGCAGCCGTCGGATGGAGCTCGCCAGTCTGGGACGGTCAACGCGTACGACTCGCGGCGGCAATGATGCGAGGGCCGGCACTAGAGTGGATCGGCGGCAATAGTACTTTCATCCACGGCGAAGCCATGTGGCAGCAGTTTCGCACTGACCTGCTGAAACGTTTCAAGCCGATAAATTCGGGTTTCCTTGCCTAGGGAAAAAATCATCGCCATCGACAGTTCGGGAGTGTAGCACAGTACACGCAACAGATGGAAGAATTCTATAACCGCATTCCCGAGCTGACCAAAGGGGAAAAAGTACAGTCGTATCTCACCGGGCTGAAGACCGAATTTGAACGGCAGATAGCAGCGACAAATTTCACGAGCTACAGTCACATCGTATCAGCAGCAGAGCGGTTTGACATTGTCAATGCCGAAACACGACGGGCGCACGTCGGCAGTACACGACAGGGCGACCGCTCGGCTCACCCCACGTTCGCCGACCCGATGGAAATCGACAGGTTTGACAAGCGGTCACGTCTGAAAAACACCAACTTCGTGTGTGATTTTTGCGGGGTGCCGGGCCATTGAATCTTCGACTGTAATAAAATGAAAGCCGTACGTGCAGAGTATCGGACGCGCAACAGTGGCGAAATTTCTTCGGCCAATCAGAAGACAAAAAACGGAATTCGCCAGTGATTGCGGATCTAGCTGGCGAAAATGAAAAGATCCAAAAGCGGCCATGTGATTCCGGAAAAATAAACTTCAACGAAGCTGATTCGACGCGACAAGAGGAAATGATGGCGGAAAATCTCAACCCCACGACCAGTCTTCGCTTAGGGAAAATCGCTGAGAAAAAATCTGACTCCACGAAAAAAGATGTTGCCAAGACAGGGAAACTCTGAGAAGACCCAAGAACTCATAAGGATTTGTTAAAGTTATCTTGTAAGGATGCTTTAATGAAAACTTATGATTCTCGAGGGGCTAGAGCCTTGGAGAAATTTCAGGAGGGACTCCAAAAGAAGCAGAAAATTGTAGAGATTGTACCGGTACCGGAGAACTTTGGGACAAAATTAAGGAGTGTGGAAAGAAGCCGACCTTTCCACGGAGTAAATGTCCTCTCCTAACACCAGCCCACAACGACTACCCTTTCCCCAGGGAAGACGTCGGTGGAGCTGAAGAAGCTCAAGAGGAAGTTGGGGGTCTACAAGAAGCAGCAAAAACCCCGAACTTCTCCTTCAGATGCATCCAGCTCAGTAAATCCGGCATCAACGACGCACATAGTCGTCAAGAAAACTCCAGGCCCTTTTCCAAGCGGAATATTAAAGTTTATATTGCGCCAGCGCAAAAGTAGATAGCAAGGAAAAGGTGTGTACATAATATTGGGATGTACCCTATGATCCTATTAACGAAACTATCTTTGGGTACTCCGAGCAACGCTTGCCCCTCATGCTCGAGGTCATCTGCAAAGGACGACGCCTCCAAGCACTCGTGGACAGCGGAGCATCACAAACCGTATGCGACACGGCAGTAATCGACCGACTTTGGGAAGAGTACAAGCCTTCAACATTCTCTGCAACGATGGTGGACGGCAGCAAGTTCCCTGTATACGACGAAGCAGTGTTACACCTACAAATCGGACCACTGCGCTGGAAACCTGCACTCCCCATCACCAATATAAAAGGGCTTGACTTGATCTTTGGGCGAGACTTCCAAATAAGATTCAACCGCAAGCATCTACAACAACGGAAGAAGAGTCCAGCTACCCAACGGGGACAATACATGAGATATCCCAGTGGAGACACTCTCAAGATTCGAGAAGGACGTAAAGCGGACGGACACTAGGTTCCTGGCGAAAGCGACAGATGTGGAAAACAACGGAGAGAAATCCTCGGAACCTCCAGAAAAAATCAAGGAATTATTGAAGGAGTTCCAAGACATTCTTCCCGACGACCTTCCGAACGAGCTGCCGCCATACCGAACGAACCAACATGAGATCGTGGAAGAACCAGGCTCGAAGCCAACCTTCTGACCACCATATCAGCTCAGCCCCACGGAGCTAGCCGACATGAAGAAACAGATCGAGTATCTCCTCGCAAAAGGACTCATCCGACCATCCACTTCATCATACGGTGCCCCAGTACTCTTTACACCGAAACCAGACGGAAGCTTGCGCATGTGCATCAATTACCGAGCTCTCAACAAGCAGACCATCAAGAATAAATACCCAATTCTACGAATCGATGACCTGCTTGACCAGCTTTGGAGAGCCATGGTATTTTCCAAACAGGATCTGCAATTTGGATAATGGCAGATATGAATGGCGGACAATTCCATCCACAAAACTGCCTTCCATCCTCAGTATGGGTCGTACGAGTATCTGGTAATGCCGTTCGGAGTCGCCAATGCACCGGCAACGTTCCAAGCCGAAATGAACCACATTCTATGCCCACTCTTAGAAGAATGCGTGGTAGTGTACCTCGAAGACATCCTCATCTACTCGCGCGACATGCAGCAGCACGTCCAATACCTGCGACGTGCCTTTGACATTCTTCGACGAAAACGATTCTACGTCAAATTATCCAAGAGCGAATTTGCCCTCGAGAAAGTCCAATTCCTAGGAGACATGGTGAGCACTCAAGGAGTTCACGTCGACCCCAAGAAGATCGAAGACGTACACACGTGGAAGACACTCAAGAACGTGAAGGAGTTGCAGCATTTCCTAGGCTTCGTTAACTATTACAACAGGTTCATGCCATAGTACGCGAAAATCACAACACCACCCACGAATCTGTTGAAGAAGAACACGCCCTATAAGTGGGAACCAAAACATCAAGAAGCCGTGGAGCAGCTGAAACAAGCACTCACGTCCGCACCCGTACTCATCTTGGCAGACCCCCAACACAACTACGTCATCGAAGCTGACGCTAGTGACAAGGCAATGGGAGCAGTCTTGATGCAAGACCAGGGGAATGGATTGCAACCAATCGCCTACCTAAGCAAGAAACTACACGGGGCAGAACTAAACTACCTGATATACGACAAGGAGGCCCTTGCTATCATCATCGCCTTTAAAACATGGAGATGTTATCTCGAACGACGAAAAACAACCGTTTACACCGACCACTACAGCCTGAAATATTGGAAGACACAACCAAACCTCTCCAAGCGGCAGGTCTGGTGGATTGACTTCCTCAAGACGCACTTCCACTATGACATCATGTACAAGCGCGGCCACAAAAACAACGCAGATGCTCTCAGTCGGCCTGTACACATTGCCGCTAACCAGGTCGAAGGGATGAACCCACTGCACAAGGGACTCTTCACACACGGGTACGCCATTGACCCCGAAATTCCTTTGGCAGAAAAGCGACACCTACTATAGTGGAACAGTGGCATCGCGTACCGGAAGGGATCAACGAAAATCTGGGTACCCAATTACCCTCGTTTGCGCCAGTTACTACTCGAAGAATACCATGATGTCCTATACGCAGGACAATTAGGTAGCAATAAGACGCTCACCAGTATTGCAAAGCACTACTACTGGCCCCACATGGCAGACGACGTCGAGAAATTCGTCACCTCGTGTGATACATGTCAGCGGATAAAGAGCAACAAGCAGAAAAGCCATGCCAAGTGGTTAGTCTGGATTTCATAACCAGGTTACCAACTACCACAAGCAGTCATGACGCAATCCTCGTCGTCATTGACAAATTCTCCAAAATGGGACACTTCATCCCGACATACACGACAACACGCACCGAAGAGGCAGCACAACTATTTGTTTGCTACTGTACATCATCTCACAACATGGCATTCCAACCACACTCATCTCCGACCAAGACCCCAAGTTCACTAGCGAGTTCTGGAAGGAACTGATGTCTCTGCTCGGGACCAAACTTGCCATGTCATCCGCCTACCATCCGCAGACAAATGGACAAACCGAGCTCCTCAACCAAATTGTAGAGCAACTCCTCTGCGCAGTATGCAAAGATGAAATTTCTAAATGGGACTTGGATCTGCCCGTCCAGGAGTTTGCCTACAATAATGCCACTCACGCCGCTACTGGACAGACGCCGTTTTTCCTCTGTTATAGACGCCACCCGCTCACGCCAAAAAAACCACAAGTATCAGCCACGGTCCAACCCGCACATGACTTCATCACCACCATGCATCAGCTTTGGGATCGGACCTACAAGCGCCTCCTCGACATTTAGCAGCAATAGAAGCGCCAAGCCGATCGCCACCGCACTGACCACACCATCACCGTGGGAGACCAGGTCTTACTCGACACCCACAATCTCGACATCAATCATATCCCATCCAAACTGCGACCTCGCTTTTGCGGGCCCCTTCTTGTCGAAACGCAGGTCACTCCTGTTACCTTCCGCTTACGCCTGCCAGCTACCTGGAAGTTTCACAACGCCTTCCATGTCCAACTTCTGAAGCCATATCGAGATCCTAACACGGTCTTCACCGGACGCCAACCGTCGCCGCCGCCGCCCGTCCTCGTCCACGATGAACCCGAGTACGAGGTCGAGTCCATGCTCGCACACCGCCGTTGTCGGAATGGCACCGTGGAGCTTCTCATTCGCTGGAAGGGTTATGATCCTTCTGAGGATAGTTGGGTTCCTGAATATGAGATGGGTAACGCTCGTCGTCCTCTTCGCGACTACCTTGTCAAGCAGGATGTCACTTCTACCACCCCGCATTGAGGGGGGGAAGTGTGAGAGTACGACCCTGTTACACTTGTTTCTCAGTTCCATCTCTTTCCACTATCTTATTCTTATTTTTATCTTGATTTCTTTTATCTTTATCTCATCCCATTTGGTTTCTTATTCCTTGTTTCTCATTATCCTTTGGATTATCCTATTATTATAATTATATCACCGACCAGGCTCGGGAAGTACAGGCGGACTATATCTACCGTAATCTTGCCACAATCCTTTAAATCCAATAGCCTCGCATGGCTATACACAGGGTGATTCTATTTCTAGAAGGGTCTATTCCCTTTGGATAGGATAAACCTAGTAACCTGATGTACCTCGGAAGTATAAAAGCGCCTTGTATCAATCGACAGTGCAAATTTTCCTCGACACATTTGATCCTGTGACAAGCACCAGTCATGGGCCCGCCTCTCACCGGGGTGGCTAGGAGCCTCTGGAGGTGGTGGCCGCGGTGGCGGTCCTCACAGCTCGGCGTCTACCGGCAGCTTCGGTGCTGTGAGCTGCCAGTACCAGCTCTAGACTGCCCCCCTCCGTGGCAGTGTGTACCGTCACTCACACTCGACCGCCCGCTGCTTCCACCGCCTCGATGACCTCTTTTGTCGCCGCTTCGGCCCGACCCCGGACCTCCCTGTCTGGGCCAGTCTAGAGTGCTACGGTGTGCCTGTTTTTGAGTTAGACATGGATCGGATTAGCTCTGCCGCGCATTCTCTGTATGCTGATGCTTCTAGTGTGTCCGGATCTTATAACCCTGTGTTCTCTAGTTAAGGTGTAGTACCAGTGTAAACTACAGACTTCCCTGCTGCGTCAGGCGTAGGACCGTTTGCCATGTCTAGCCTAGGCTCCACACTCGCTCCTCCTTCGGCTGCCACCTTTGCTTCGCTCTCCTCCACTCTTGACTCCGGTGCGTCTGCTTATTTCTTCCGCAACCACGCCACACTCATGCCACTTGCCGCACCTACCACTGTCGCACTTGCTGACCCCTCTTCTGGTCCCGTCATTGCCCGTAGTTACACTACCCTTCCCTGTCTAGTGGTTCCCTCGGGTTCACTTACAGGCCTGCACATCCCCTCGTTTTCGAGGAACTTAGTTGGTATCGGCTGTCTTCAGGACCTCGGCGTCACCACTACGTTCCCTGGTCACAAGAGGCACGTTGTATGTACCAAGGCTGCCTCAGGTGCCCGCCTTGTGACGTTCCCCCGGAACCCGGTATCTAGCCTGTTTACACTGGACACTTCTTCCCCCCTGGTGGGAACGTCCTCCCCAGGTCTTGCATCTACCCAGGTCGCTGCGGCTTGTTCGTGTCGGTTGCTCCCTCACCCGTTTCTTTAGTGGCACCACCGCCTAGGTCACCCCGCACTCCCGCGTCTGCGTCACATGTCTTAGCACGGTCTCATCCTAGATCTCCCTGCGTCAATCCCTGCCCTCCCTCCCTCTCCTGCGCCACCGTGCACCCTCTGCGTTGAGGGCTGGATGTGCCGTACTCCTCACTCCTCCTTGCTTCGCCCTGCCACCGTACCACTCCAGACCCTGCACCTAGACGTCTAGGGCCCAGCCCCCGTCCCTGGGCCGTGTCGCGAGCGCTACTTTCACGTGCTCGTTGACGACTGCACGCGCTACACCATGGTGTTTCCCCAGGAGCGGAAGGCCAACGTGCCTGACGTTCTTATCCCGTGGATTGTAGCCGCACCTCTCCATCGTGGTCTCCCTGTGCTGTGTCTCCACTCCGACCGTGGTGGCGAGTTCGCCTCCGGTCGGCTTGGACAGTTTTGTTGTGCGGAGGGCATCACCCAGTCGTACACCCTGCCGGACTCCCCGCAGCAGAATGGGGTTGCTGTGCGACGCATCAATTTGATCATGGAGGTGGCTCGTACCTCCATGATTCATGCCGGTGCATCCCATTTTCTGTGGCCGTTCGCGATTCGCTACTCTGCTCGCCAGCTTAACCTGTGGCCGCACTCCCAACGGCCGCAGGTTTCGCCGACCCTTCTTTGGACCGGGTTCCCTGGTGACGCGTCCGCATTCCACGTCTGGGGCTGCCTCGCTCACGTTCCTGCCTCTGGCACGGACAAGCTCATTGCCCGCACAGTCCCCTGTGTCTTCCTCGACTTCCAGCTTGACTCATCTGACATGCTTTTTTCCCACACGCCGTCTCACCACTTCTTTCACTCCCGTGACGCCATTTTCGACGAGTCTGTCTCCATTTACCACCGCTTTCCCCACCAAGGTCTCCCGGTTTCCCCTCCCCTGCTTCTGGTTCCCACTCCCCCGGTAGCCCGTGCCCACCTCCCTCCCCGTCAAGCTCCGTCTGGTGTGTCTCACGTTACTCCCCTCCCGTCGGTTGTCCCGGTCGAGGAGTCGGCTGACTCTGGTGGCCCTGCGGCGCTGCTCTCGCCGCCTGCCTCTCCCCCGATGTCTCCTCCTCCGTCATCGCAGCAGACGCCGCAGTCCCCGCCGCCGCCGCTTCCGCAGCCGTCGTCGCCGATGCAGCAGCAGCCGCTGCCGCCGCCGCTGCAGTAGCAGCAGCCGTCCGTGGACTCTGGGGGTGCTGGCGTTGAGGAGGGTGCTAGTCTTGGGGTTCCTGTTGTGGCTTGTCCCGGCGGGCTTGGGGGTGGCACTGGTGCAGGAGAGAGTTTTTGCTCTGGGGTTGCTCGTTCTGTGGGTGCTGGAGTGGAGTGTTCCGGAGATAGCCGTGGTGCAGCTGGCGATCCAGGTGTTGGCATCGAGCAGCAGCAGCAGCAGTCGCTGACGGTGTCCGCCCTTCGCCTGCTCGACCTTCCCTCCCTTGACTACTCGACTACGCTTCCCCCGCCCCCTCCTCTTCCATTCTACGGCCCTCTGTTCCCTCCACCGGACTCGTCTCCGGCTCGTCTTTCCCCTCGTTCCCCTCAAGTGTCTCCTCCTCTGTCTCCTGACCAGACGCCTCCGTCTCACGTCTGGTCTCGCCGTCCCTCTCGTGCTCGTCCTGTCTCTCCTGTTCAGCATTCCCACCCTATGTTGCTTCGTTCCCATGTCGCTCGTCCTCCCATCCTTCCTTCGCCTCCTCCGCTATCCCTCGTTCTCGCGCCTCCCCCTCTGTCTGACTACCTTCATGCCACTCGTCCTTTTGTTCCTCGGGTCCTTATCTCCCTCGTTACTGACCCGTTTGTACCTGACTCCAGTCTTGACGCCCTTGTCACTGCTGTCGCTGACTTCACCTCTACCTGCCTCCTTGACTACGCCATCGCTCTGGTCTCTGACCCTGTCTGTCCTCTGTCCGTAGGGGGTGCTCCTGCCCTTGGCAGTGACGTCCTAGAGGACCGCCAGTACGAGCTTGCTTTCCTGTCTGAGGCCGCTCCCCATCTCTGTTCCATGCTGCTAGTCCCTGAGGGTGACTCAGGCGCCTTTAACATACCGACTCCTCGCACTTATGCCGAGGCGGTCTCGGGACCCTGGGCCTCTCAGTGGATGGCTGCCATGGAGCAGGAGATGGCATCTTGGAGATCCACCGTCACCTACATGGACGTAGTTCCCCCGCCTGGGCTGAACGTAGTCGATGGCCGGTGGCTCTTCAAGGTGAAGCGCCCTCCTTGAGAGCCGCCTGTGTTCAAGGCATGCTACGTGGCTAGAGCCTTCAGTCAGCGCGAAGGTGTGGACTTCTTTCAGACCTTCGCCTCGACCTCGAAGATGACTACCCTTTGGGTGCTGCTACACATAGCAGGACAGCGTGACTATGAGTTACACTCCCTTGACTTCTCCACAGCGTTTCTCGAGGGCAGTCTATATGAGCAGGTCTACCTACGCCGACTACACGGCTTCACCGGTACCTTCCCTCCTGGGACCCAGTGGCTCCTCCAGCGCCTGGTCTACGGCCTGCAACAGGCGCCCCGTGAGTGGCACGACACGCTAGCTGACCTGCAGTTCTTTCCGTCGTCTGCACACCCCTCGCTCTTCGTTTGTGCTGGCTAGACTCCGTTTTACATCCTTGCCTACGTAGACGACCTGGACTTTGCTAGTGCAGAAAGAGACGCACTGGCCTCCGTGAAGGCCGAGCTGCTTAGGAGACACACCTCTGCAAGTTTACCACAGACTCTTTGCTCCAGTTCCTGAGGAGTTAGTAGAGCTGATCGGTCCTTACGCAGAGCTGGTTGGTTGCCTCATGTACCTGATGACTTGCACTCGTCCAGATCTCGCATACCCTCTCAGCAACCTGCCTCGCTTTGTGGCCACAAGCAAACACCGACCACAGCAGTGGTCGGCAGCTAAGAGGGTTTTGCATTATCTAGCAAGTACATCAGGCATGGGGCTAGTGCTGGGAGGTTGCAGACCTGTGGTCCCTACTGGACACACAAACGCTTCTTGGGTAGACAACGCCGAGACACTCAGGTCCTACGAGGGCTACTGATGTAGCCTTGGTTCAAGTTCCATCTCGTGGAGGTCCACTCGCTCCTCTTTTGTTGCCCAGTCTAGCTATGAGGCTGAGATCTACGTCGGTGCCATGGCGGTACAGGAGCTTCGCTGGCTGACCTTCTTGCTCACCGACTTACGTGAGCGGCCTAGCTCTGCCTCGGTTGTGTACGCTGACAACAGTGCCATGATCCTCCTGTGTCAAGAGCCTCGACTTGAGGGCAGAGCCAAGCACATCCAACTGTGGTACTTCCTCCTGCGCGAGCTACAGCAGCGTCGCCAGGCTCGCGTAGTACACTTGGCCTCTTGTGCCAACACAGCTGATATCATTACTAAGGCGCTTGCGCCTAAAGATCATCAGCGGCACTGTTTGAAGCCTGGTCTGGTTACTGTAGCTTCACACTTGCTAGGACCATGATTGTGTACTCCTCTTTATCTGTACGTTATTGACTGGCCTTGTGGCTTCTCTTCCAGTGGTCGGACTAGTAGTGCCGCCCTGGTTTGCTCTTGTCTTGTTTGTGTTGTGACATATTTCATACTTAGCATTTCTGTAAGTCGTTTATCGAAAGATAGTGCCGAATCCTACTGTAGAAGATAAGTCCGTAGGATGACATCAGCAAATAGCGCTCGTCATGAGGACAGTCATTTCAGTCACGCGAACAGTCGCATCTCTTCATTATCATTTAGGGCGCATAGCGCGATAGTGACGAACAGGTACATTAGCGAACAGGTACTTTCCTAGACCTATAAATTCTTGTTATGCCTTTCCATAATTAACTTTGATTACCCACAAGTTCATGTGCTCAGGTTATTCAACCTTGACTTGTTGTGTGATGTCATCATATGCTATCACATTCTGTCTGCCTCCCATCCCTTGTTTCAATTCGCATGTATGGTTTGACTGTGTGTGAAAACAATTGTGTGGTGTGTGTTCTGGAGTTTGGGAATGTGTTTTGTGTTATTCTGTCTGAGCAGGTATTTGTGATGATAGATCTTGAGAAGATCTTTCCGACGCAACAAGAATCGCTTCAATCGGAGCAAGAACACGAAAGCTATGAAGATTCAAAGTTCATGAGCTTGCGTTACAATTGCGGCGGTTACAAAGTGAAGTTGTGGGGTGACTCTATATGGAGTTGGGACCTTTGGGGTTGGGGAAATTTGTCACTCTACTGTAACAGCTGCAAATTGGTTGGGAACAACCAAGCTAGGTTGGCAAGGGTAGCCAACTTGGATAGATTGGTTGGGAAGGGACAAATGTCAAAGTTGGGGTTCCTATAGGGGGGGAATCTTTGTGCTTATGGGGTTTCCTTGGTTGGGGACTCTCTTAGGACATTCCCTCTCATCCCTCTCTTCTATCCCAACCTTTCTCTTGCTCCTCTAATTCCTTGTGAGATTCTTGAACTTTGATTGAACTTTTGAGATTGAGTTAAGTTCTCCCCCTACAGCTTACCCCCTAGTGCGTCGAAAGACATAGCGTTGCGAATACTCCATCAATCGACGTGATTCAAATTGAGAACGGTAGCTACGATTACAAGCTACAACATAGCCGAGTTTCGAGACATTCCAACAGCTAGTGTTGTGTCGACATCGTTTCTTGTGAAGACGACTTTTCTGTCCAGAATTTTGGATTTATATTTTGAGTAATTCTAGCTCCTAAGTTCACCTAGACTCCGTCCTTAATCCTAACAAGTGGTATCAGAGCGATATTAAGGACATTAAGAGGAGTCTACAGAAGTTTGAAGACCCTTCTAGCCCACCATGGCCTGTGGGTGTGCCTAAGTGGTGTTCTAAAGGTTGGATGTGTCTTCCGCTAAGGGGAAACTCTGCCGAAATTTCGTGGACGCCGACACTTGTGAAAATATCGAGGGAGCTCAGTGTGGACGGAAAAGGGGAGCTGAAATTTGTCAATTTCTCAAGGAGAAGATGAATGAGAGAGGAGGAGATGCTAATGGAAAAGGAGCTGTACCTGAGAAGACAAGTGAGCCGCCGCCATTAAAAGTTGAAGCTTTGGATGGCTCCAACTATGAGGAATGGAGCGGGCGGATGAGGAGTGCCTTCAAACGCTACAAGCTGCTGAAGATTGCTGTTGGGGAGGAGAAGATGCCGGAAGAAGGCGAAGCACATGAACGGTGGATTGAGAAAAGCGCGGTGCTTTTCGACCTCATCCTTCAATCGATCAACAAGGAGATGTTCGAGCACATCAAGGATCTTCTGGAAGCAGATGATTCGGGTCCAAGGGCGTGGAAACTACTACGCGATGTGATTCAGTCCAACACTCTCCCGATGGTGATCGTGCTCGAGAAGGAAATTGCTGCCATCTCCATGCGACCAGGGGACGATGTGAAGCCGATCCTTGACAAGATCAAGGACACGTATGCAAGGATGGCAGCAGCGGGCAGCAGTGTATCTCAGTTGCAGCAGTGCACCAAGATCATCTCGGTGTTGGCCAACTCTTGGGACACCTCATCCCCACCCTCAACTCTCACCAGATCAATGGACACCTGAGTGGCTAAGGCAGCAGATTCTGCAGGAGGACTTCCGCAGACGCCATGTGGGAGGTGGTGCTTCCACTAAGACTGCTGAGGGGTATGAAGCTGTAGGGCGCGGCAGAGGAAGAGGGGGTTGGAGAGGCCGAGGCCATGGGAGGAGCTTTGGCAGAGGTAGAGGCCGAGGTGACTATAATGAGGGGCATGGGAGCTCTAGTGGCAGGGGGAGTACCAGAATGGAGGGCACTTGCTGGTACTGCAAGAAGGTCGGGCATCCTTGGTTCAAGTGCTTCAGTAGGCCGGAGGGATGGGCACCTCCAGGCATGAAGCCGCCAAGTGGTGAACGCGCACAAGGTGGCGCTGTGCAAGGCTCAGGTGCACAAGGCGAAGGTGCACAAGGTAATACCTATCCTTGGATGTTTCTCATGGTTGAGGATGTGCATGGGCATGAGGGTGATGTGGGATCTGTGGGAAAGGTTGTGATGTACCCTCTTACGCACTGGGTGATTGATTCAGGTTGCACCTGTCACATGACCCCTGGGGCAGATTTGCTTGATGAGGTAAAACCCCTTGGGAAGATTAAGTATGTGGCAGCAGCGTCAGGTGCTTTGCTCCCTGTGATTGGTGTTGGGAATGCCAAGGTTAAGGAAGCTAATGGGGAACTTGCGGGGCTTGGGAATGTTCTGCTGGTTGAAGGTATGTCTGCTAACCTTCTCTCTGTGCGGCGGTTGCAGAAGAGTAAGGCCGAAGTGACCTTTGGACCAACCAACTGCCGTGCTAAGCTTGGGAAGAAGGTGCTGTGGAGTCTGGAAGAGGAGACCAGCTGCATCAAGGACCTATGGCAGCTGCCCATCATCCCTTGGAATGGGATGACTCCAACAGCAGCAACGGCAGCAGCGGCAAAGGCAACAGCAGGAGGAGATGCAACTGCACCAACTGATGGGGTCCTGGAAGTAGTCAAGAAAGTGCAGAAGCAGCTGACACATGGTGAGGTGCTTGCTGGTGTGGATGCGAGTGCGGCATGGGCTAAGGCTTCATCAAGGAGTGGTGAGGCCAATTGGGAGACATGGCATGAGAGGCTGTGTCATGTGAACTTCCCTATGCTGCAGAAGTTGGTGAAGGATGGGAGCCTGAAGGGCTTGGAGGTGAAAGGGGGAGTGAAGGAGATTGGAAGCTGCCCTACATGCTTGGAGACCAAGTTCTCCAAGTTCCCCTTCAACAGCACTACAGGACCAGCCAAGACCCCACTTGCACTTGTGCACATGGATATGGTGGGGCCCACAAGAGCCCCTTCCCTCTCAGGCAGCCGCTATTTCTTGACAATTGTGGATGACCACACTCGGGCAGTGTGGGTTTACCCTTTGAAGAGCAAGGGGGAGGTGGCAGTGGCTGTCCTTAAGGAATGGATGCCTAGAGCTCAGAGGGAATGCGGACACAAGGTGAAGGTGATCCGCAGTGATATTGGTGGGGAGTTCATTGGAGCTGATTTTGAGGGGGAGTTGAAGAGGAAGGGGATCCAACATCAACTGACAGTGCCCTACAACCCGCAGCAGAATGGCGTGGCTGAGAGGTTCAACAGGACCCTGCAGGAGGGGGCACGCACTCTCCTTGGGCGTGCAGGGCTGCCTGATCCGTTTTGGGTGTCTGCACTGAGGCAGGTCGCCCTTGTGAAGAACAGGGTGCTGGCTACAGTTGGGGATAAAGAGTGGATCCCATATGTCAAGTGGTATGGGAGTGCTCCAGCTGTGAATATGTTGAGGGCATTTGGGTGCATGGTGGTGTTTCATGTGCCCAAGGAGAAAAGGGGGAAGTTGGAGGCTTCTGGAAGATGGGGTGTGCACTTCGGGATTGCAAAGGATCACAAGGGGTGGCTGCTATGGGACTTGATCACCCAGAAGCTGACAGTGTCAAGGGATGTGAAGTTTCTTGAGTCCCTGTACTACAAGGAATGGAAGCAGCAGCAACAGAAGCTTTCATCTACACCGCTCATTGTGGAGGCAGATGAGGTGCAGCGGCCTTCAAGACAGGTGGAGGTTGCAGTGTCTGAGTAGGAGATGTCTGGGGTGACTGAGGAAGGGGGAGCAGCTGAAGTAGAGCAGCAGCAGCAGCAGCAGCATGAGTCTCCACCTCGAGTTCCACACCCGCCTGAGCGACCTAGGAGGGATGTGCGCCCTCCGGTGAGGCTGACCTATGGGGGAAGAGGCAAGCCGAATGTGGTGCAGGCTGTGAGTGTGGTTGAGCAGATTGAGGAAGATGAGATCGCTCACTGCTACTGGGCACCAATCCCTGAGCCCAAGACTCGAGAGGAGGCCTTGAATGGACCAAATGGGGAGAAGTGGAAGGCGAGTGAGGATGAGGAGTTCGGGTCCCTGATTGAGAACGAGACATGGGACATGTGTGACTTCCCTCCTGGGAAGAAGGCAATCACTTCCAAGATGATCTACAGGCACAAGTATGGACCTGAAGGGGAGCTGACCCGCTACAAGTCTAGGCTTGTGGCACGGGGGTTTCAGCAGACAAAGGGGAAGGACTATGATGAGGTGTTTGCTTCTGTGGGGAAAGGAACAACACTGAGGGTGCTGTTGGCGATAGCTGCACTCCTGGGATGGAAGATACGGCAGATGGACATTGTGACTGCCTTTCTGAATGGGATCATTCTGGAGGAGGTGTACATGAAGCAGCCAGAGGGGCTGGATGATGGGAGCGGCAGGGTCTGCAGGCTGAAGAAGGCCATCTGTGGCCTTAAGCAGGCGCCTCGTGCATGTTATCACAAGTTGGAGGAGGCGCTGTTGGCTGGGGGTTTCAAGAAGAATGAGTGTGACCCCGGCCTGTTTCTGCTGCAGGAGAAGGATGAAATCCTCATGCTCTTGGTGTATGTGGATGATATCTTTCTCTTTTCTGCATCAACTGCTTTGCTGGACAGTGCAGAGCAGATGCTGGAGATGCAGTTCAAGTGTTCCAAGATGGGTGAGGTGAAGTACTACTTGGGGATGCATGTGGAGAGAGATGTGGAAAAGGGTGTGCGGAGGTTGCACCAGAGGAAGTACTGTGAGGGGCTCGCTGAGAAGTATGGGCTGCAAGATGGGGGAAAGCCAGCAACACCACTACCTTCGGGGTATACTGTAGAGCCATGTGCTGATGAGGAGATAGTGGGTGAGAGTGACAGGAAGCTGTTTCATTCGATGGTTGGGTCGCTGAATTATGCTGCAAATCAGAAACGGCCTGACATTGCATTTGCTACATCACGGTTGGCTAGTGTGGTCTCACGCCCTATTCATGAGCAGCTGGAAGCGGCCAAGAGGTTGGTCCGCTATGTGAGCGCTACGGCATTAGTGGGATTGGAGTACAGTGGAGTGAAGCAGCGGTTGCAGAGAGGTGCTGCATATGTGAAGAGTGGAGAGATGCTCTTGAGTTGCTATACTGATGCTAGCTTCAACTCAGTGAAAATGGATGGCACCAGCATTGGGGGTTATGTGTGCTTGCTAGGAGGTGGTGCTGTGAGCTGGCGCAGCAAGAAGCAGAATGAGGTGGGATTGTCCTCATGTGAGATTGAGTACATGGCCTTACACCATGGGGTCAAGGAAGTGGTGTGGCTGAGGCGTTTGTTGGAGGAGTTGGGAGTTGGTCACGAGGAGGCGACAGTTGTGTTTTGTGACAATGAGTCTGCTGTGAAGCTCTCCAAGAATGCTTGTCTGCATGGGCTGACAAAACACATAAGGCCTAAGTGGTATTGGGTGATGAGACTCCTTGATAAGGAGGTGCGGCTGGAGACCCATCAGCAAGCAGCAGATATTTTCACTAAGCGTCTGGTAGAGGCGGATCATTGAAAGGGCATGAAGCTTGCTGGGATGAGTGTGCATTGAGTATGCATGCTTGAGATATTGGTATGGTGGATGATGTTTGGCAGCCAGAGGGGGAGATTATTGTGTGATGTCATCATATGCTATCACATTCTGTCTGCCTCCCATCCCTTGTTTCAATTCGCATATATGGTTTGACTGTGTGTGAAAAAATTTGTGTGGTGTGTGTTCTGGAGTTTGGGAATTTGTTTTGTATTATTCTGTCTGAGCAGGTATTTTTGATGATAGATCTTGAGAAGATCTTTCCGACGCAACAAGAATCGCTTCAATCGGAGCAAGAACGCGAAAGCTATGAAGATTCAAAGTTCATGAGCTTGCGTTACAATTGCGGCGGTTACAAAGTGAAGTTGTGGGGTGACTCTATACGGAGTTGGGACCTTTGGGGTTGGGGAAATTTGTCACTCTACTGTAACAGCTGCAAATTGGTTGGGAACAACCAAGCTAGGTTGGCAAGGGTGGCCAACTTGGATAGATTGGTTGGGAAGGGACAAATGTCAAAGTTGGGGTTCCTATAGGGGGGAATCTTTGTGCTTATGGGGTTTCCTTGGTTGGGGACTCTCTTAGGACATTCCCTCTCATCCCTCTCTTCTATCCCAACCTTTCACTTGCTCCTCTAATTCCTTGTGACATTCTTGAACTCTGATTGAACTTTTGAGATTGAGTTAAGTTCTCCTCCTACAGCTTACCCCCTAGTGCGTCGAAAGACATAGCGTCGAGAATACTCCATCAATCGACGTGATTCAAACTGAGAACGGTAGCTACAATTACAAGCTACAACATATCCGATTTTCGCGACATTCCAACAGCAAGTGTTCTGTCGACGTCGTTTCTTGTGAAGACGACTTTTCTGTCCAGAATTTTGGATTTATATTTTGAGTAATTCTAGCTCCTAAGTTCACCTAGACTCCGTCCTTAATCCTAACATGACTATCATCATTTTACAAGACTTCCGCTGTCTTACTAGTCTACCATTCCAGTAAAGATCCTAAGCTAACACTTGAGGTTTCCAAGTGCTCGTGTTTGCAGATTCTATACTTAGTCTTCTACAACACCTGTCAAATTATTACATGGTATGAGAGCTGTCTGGAATTAAGACAACTGTCAACAATGACTGGAACAACGTCAACACAATCTACCGGATCAAGTTCCGGAACTACTGGAGTACCTGTCTCCACGACCGCCACTGGCCTCTCAGCCTCTCCACGAACACAGACAACAGCACCACAACTGGCATCAGTGCAACAACAGGCAACAGCACAACCACAGTTTTCAACTCAGTCAATATCATCAGCGTTTAGTGGAATGAGTCTTGATGGCTCAAGTTATATGCGTGCAGCTTCAGCTCCAAGTTCTGGCTCATTTGCCTTCTCACCTTTTGCGCAGCAGCCACAGTCGCAGCAGCCGCATCCCTTCTACATCTGTTGGAGTGGTTCCGCCACCCACAATGGACTACTTGTGACTTGGGGTGACGAGGAGAGAAATGCGGACTTGGGACGAGAAGGAACTAGGAAGCGGGTATTGCATGAGCGTGAGGTGTATGGAAAGGGGAGAAGAAAGAGAGAAGAGAAGATTGGTGGAAAGAAAGGAGAATGGTGGTTGAGTGGAAGAAATGATTGGAAGTGGCGAGAAACAGATTGACGTGGGGCAAAAGTTGGTTTTCGGACGGGGCGTGTTCAACAAGCATTCTGACTTCGGACCAGCGGCGTGTTCAGCAAGAAGGTCGCGATTGCGTGTGCGACTCGGCATGACACGAAGCGCGCGAGTTACGCGCAGCGCACACGGCAGTTACGAACCACGTTTGTTCTTTCTTGTTTGCCTATAAATCAGTGTACTCTTGTGTGCTTTGTATCTCATTGGAACTAGTGGAATGCTTGTGTGTATTGACAACTTGCAACCACTTTGAGATCAGATTATGAGGCAAGGCCCTTGAGGCTAATTGCACAAGTATTTCTAAATACTTTTCGCTGCGCCGGAGGCGATAGTCGCCTAGAACTGGTATCAGAGCTAGCGTCGAATTGTTGGCGAAAATTTTCTGCGTGGAGTCTACTTAGTGCGCTAAGTAGAGCAGAGGAGTTAAAGGAGAGTAGCCTAAGCCTACGTCATGGCGGGTGACGAGGTTAGTTCGGGATCCAGTGTGAGCATTGGAGACCCGCAGATGAGAGCTCTCCTGGAGGCCCTGTCGAGGGGGCAGTTTGTTGTGAAACCGACGATTGGGCTCAGCGAGGCCCAACGTTTCAATGGAAGCAGCTACAGTACGTGGCGCTTGAAGTTCAGTCGAAGGGCGGAGGAGGTGGACCTTTGGCCCTACTACTCGCCAAAAAAGGAGACAGTGGAGGGAGTACCTCCTACTGAGACGGAGCCGGCGGAGAAAATTGCAGAATTCAGGAGGAAGAGTAAGCAAGCGTTCTTTTAGTTGTGTCACTCAATTTATGACAGTATTGCCGTCAATTTGGACCCGTTTAAGCGTGAGGTGAATTCTGCGGAGAAGGCCTGGGCATGTTTGGAGAGCATGTATCTTAGGCCAAGCAACGCTAACAAGTCTGCTGTGCGTAAGAAGTTGTTGTTGCTCAGCATGGGAGAGGAAGAGAAGATCATCGACTACGTCAACAGGGCGCGCAGCCTCAACGATGAGCTAGCGGCGATGGGAGATGCTGAGAACGAGGAGCAAATGATCGAGCATCTAGCGAATGGACTACCCGAGCTGTGGGCAGTAGAGAAGAGCGGCCGTGTTCTTCACCCTTCATAGAGCATGACGCAGTTAGTGGACAAGCTGCAGTCGATTGAGGCGATGAAGATAGCGAGCAAGGGGAAGACGGAAGCTGCATATGGCGGGCAGGAGAAGCCGGGGATGGTGAATGCAGCAGCGGCTTGGAGGATTACTAGTGCTTGTTATCACTACGGTAAGAAAGGGCACAAGGCGATAGACTGCTACGACAACCCTAAGAGCAGGAACTATAAGGGGAAGGAAGCTGCAAGCGACAGAGAAGGTTGGCAGCAGCGGAAGGGGTTTGGAGGCACCTGCGATTTCTGTGGGAGGTACGGACATAGGGCAGCAGATTGCTATTCCAATCCAAACAGCAAGAGTTACAGGGGTCCAGCACATCAGCAGCGGAATGCACCGAAGGCGAACGTTGTGGAAGCAGAGAAGGAGGAGAAAGAGGATATTATCCTTGGGGGCGCACATCGGGCGAACATGGCGCGTGCGTCAAACCTGCAAGCTGACGTGTTCAAGCTCCATGGCTGGTACCTGGACAGTGGCTGCACACAGCACATGATGAACAGGTCAGACTGGTTGGAGAATGTGAGGGAGTCGAGTGAGAAATTCATAATACTGGGAGATAGCACAAAGTTACCTGTTACAGGAGAAGGAGACGTCCTACTGCGCAGCAGGTTCAGGGAACTGAAGCTGAAAGGAGTACTGCTGGTGAAGGACCTATCCATGAATCTGATTAGTCTGTCACAGATGGATGCATTGGGGTGTAAGGTGCTCAACGACCGGGGCAAGGTTACAATATTTGGTCCAACGTGGGAAGTAGTTGCAGACGGGAAGCTGAAGCGGGGTTTCTACGAGATGGATTTTATGCCGAAGCTGCTAGTAACGGATGGGTATGAGGAGGAGGACTACTGGGGAGCAGTAGAAGAGAGAATCACATGGGAGGTGCGTGGTTGGCAGAACCACAAGGGAGGTTGTTGGAGTGGTTCCGCCACCAACAATGGACTACTTGTGACTTGGGGTGACGAGGAGAGAAATGCGGACTTGGGACGAGAAGGAACTAGGAAGCGGGTATTGCGTGAGCGTGAGGTGTACGGAAAGGGGAGAAGAAAGAGAGAAGATTGGTGGAAAGAAAGGAGAATGGTGGTTGAGTGGAAGAAAGGAGTGGAAGTGGCGAGAAACAGATTGACGTGGGGCAAAATGTGGGTTTCGGACGGGGCATGTTCAACAAGCATTCTGACTTCGGACCAGCGGCGTGTTCAGCAAGAAGGTCGCGATTGCGTGTGCGACTCGGCATGACACGAAGCGCGCGAGTTACGCGCAGCACACACGGCAGTTACGAACCGCGTTTGTTCTTTCTGCTTTGCCTATAAATCAGTATACTCTTGTGTGCTTTGTATCTCATTGGAACAAGTGGAATGCTTGTGTGTATTGACAACTTGCAACCACTTTGAGATCAGATTATGAGGCAAGGCCCTTGAGGCTAATTGCACAAGTATTTCTAAATACTTTTCGCTGCGCCAGAGGCGATAGTCGCCTAGAACATCTTGGGGCGTTCACCTGCTCAGCAACAACAACAGCAGCAACAGCCACAGCAATTTCAGCAGCAGCAACAACAGCAACAGTCACAATAGGGTATCATCTTTCAACCACCGAATTTACTTAGCAGTACACAGATTAAGACAACCACACCTTTTAACGGAGTTGATTTTTACTCCTGGAGCTTTGAGTTTGAGCTTCTGGCGCAGTCCACTAGACTATGGCCGTTCTTCACCGGCGAATTTACGTATCCTGTTACGGGAACACAACTGGAGCAGCAGAGTTTTTTACACGCGTCTCTTGGGGCGTATACGGTTCTCGTTCGAAACTTGTCACCAAAGGAGCAGCTCGGCGTCCGATCTTTTCATTCAAGCTTTACATCCGCTGAAACTGCATGGAACCACTTGAAGGGGGTATACATGGCAAAGGTACAATAACAGTGAGTAAGATTCTTTCGCAGCTAACAAATGTGCAGATGATGACAAACGAGAATGTCATGGATTACGTCAATCACGTCCGTACACTACGAGATCAAGTGGAGAAGAGTAGGGGATACTTCCCTCGTGAGATGTATCTCATGGTCCTTCTTGCTGGACTTGGTCCCGAGTGGTGACAGACGCGCACCTTCCTGCGCATGAATCTGAACCTCTCCGAAGCCGAGATTTCTTCGTATCTTCAAGCAAAGCAGCAAGATCTTGACCTGCAGTCACAACACAATCAGAAGAAGGGGATACATTTAAGTTTTTACTCAAATCCAGAACCACCGCAACGACTTCCCCCGAAATATCCCTTCTGTCATTTCTGCAAGAAACCAGGACACACTTACCAAACTTGTCGCAGCTGCCATCAAAATCAACGCAGTACTTCACAGCCATATCATCGTTCGCAGCAGTTGCCGAAGCCACATCAGCCAACGCAGCAGTTGACGTCTCAGACGCAGCAGATGCAAAAACCACCGCAGAATCCACCTCCGTCAGAGCATCGTCCTACAGATTTTCCATCTGCAACATCAGGAAAAGGGGTTTTTGGATGTGTTACAACAGTTGATATTTCAGAAACTGATTTCGAGAATCGACTTGAAGAAAACACAAGTGCTGAAGGCATTCCCTTACCGCAAGTTTACGCTAACCTTGCTCGAGTCATCTCAGGACCCAATACTTGGTATCTCGACAGCTGTTGCAGTTAGCATATGTGCTTCGCTGAAACAAGCTTCATCACCAACCAGCGTCCACTTCGTCGTCCGATACTTGTCACAGTCGCAAACGGACAAACTATTATGGCACGATCTGTTAGGAGCGTAATGCTCGAATCAGTCGACATGGGATATTCCTTACACGTTACCAACGTTCTTATCGTCGCCGGCCTTGGTTTCAATCTTCTCTCCACAGCTCAACTCCTGGCACACAAGATTCGCACACAAGGGAACTGTGATACAATGGATCAGGATTTGGCACAGCTTAACCAATACTTACCTCGGTCGTACTGCTACTCAACATGGAGTATCAGTTCTTCATTTCACGGCACAGGGCACCTCTACTGATTCTGAGCGCGTCCTTGCACTTGGTCCCTGGGATCACCTAGAAGAAACAGATTATCAACACGTGGATATTGATTTTCGGGCAACTACTGTACCAACAGCTTCTCGAACTGCAGCTGCCGTTCTTACCGCTCTGGATACTTGGGAGTTCAACACCGTCGATGAAAGCGCCAACGCTTGGCGCACGTTCTATAATACACGTGCAGCTTTCCAAGGGACTCCAGCTCCACTTTGGGGAGAAATCAGTGGACTTGCAGCTGATGAACCCGACGCAGCTGAGTCCCACAGTAGCTGTCGCAGGACCGCCTGCCACCACATCAACAGAAGCAATATCAGATGTTGCAATTACAACTGCAGCAGAAACATCCAATGTCAAGTTACCTCTTACCCATTTCGTTGAAGGGGAGATTGACGTGTCACCAGCGCTTTCTCCTTTTATCATTTCTTCGTTTTATACTAACGCCGTTTTTATTTGCGATTATCAGGACCCAAAGCCACAGAAGAAATTTGGCATCAGCGGTTAGGACATCCGTCACAAGGGATTTTAAATCATTCAATCCGAGAAGCAGTTTTTGATAAAAACAATCTACTTTTACCTGACGGCATGGAGATGAAGCCGCAGTCTCGCCCGACGGTTTGCACCACGTGTCCGGTCGCCAATCTTACCCACGACCCGTTTCCAAGTCATTTTCCTGGCTCCATACGTTACAAACTGATGCAGAAAGTCTACAGCGATATTCTTACCTTACCTGAAGCACGACATAAAGAAGAGCAATATGCGATTACCTTCATCGAAGCATCTACTCGCTACGTTTGGACAGCAAACCTTCCTGCTCGTTATCTCGCCCATTCAGTCTTCGTCGCGTGGCTCGCTATCGCTGAAAGAGAATCTGGCGTGAAACTGCAAGAATTCCAGAGTGATGGCGCAGGGGAGTACACAAGCAACGCCTTCACAGACTACCTCCAAACCCTCAGCATCAAACGGAAGCAGTCACTGCCGCATGAACACCAACAGATGGGGGTAGAAGAAAGGATGAATCGGACTCTGCAGGGGACGATGCGTGCAATGCTGATGCAGGCAGCCCTTCCTCCTCGTTTTTGGCCGTATGCGATGGACCACGCCGTGCTGTTACACAACCTGCTTTCTTCCACGTCACTTCCTGAGTTTTCTTCACCACACCTACAATGGACACATACAGTGGGAAGTACAAAACTTTTACGAGTTTTTGGGTGTGTCGTACAGTTTCGACCTCCAACAGCAGCACTCGGCAAATTTTCAGAACGGGCAGAATGGGGGGTACACTTCGGCATCGAAAAACAGTATCACGCCTGGAAGATTTTGGATCTTCGCTCAAACCAAATCGTCCCTTCACGTGATTGTCTTTTCTATGAGCGACTCACCTTGCCAGTTTTTTGTGCCCACCAGGCAGCAGCTGCCAACCCCGCCAGGCTGTTCGAAGGCTCGCGTGCATTTGCAACTAACGAAGCCGAAGCTGATGTACAGGACGAAGCAGTTTCCGAAGCCTCCGAAGCTGCCGCAACAGATATACCCGAACTTGTCACATCGACCGGCATCCCGGAATTTATTCCCCTCACAGATGCTGACCCGGATGACGTTCCCGAAGTCCATCTCAGTTACGAACGCGATCGCCAACAGCAGCCGATGCCCGCCGTCTCCGACGAAGCAGTCCATGTTACACCTGACGAAATGGGGGGGGAAGAAGGACCAGAAGAAAATTTCGCAGGTGCAAATGGAGAACGTCCGCGTTTTACAGAAACTGGCTTACAGATACATGGATTCGCAGTCGTAGTACAGTACAACGACAGTAAGGTATCTGAACCGAAAACAGTTCGACAAGCTCTTTCGAGTCCTCACCGAGAAAAATGGCGCGAAGCCATGGACAGAGAGCTAGCAGCTCTCAATATTCGCGCCACATGGGAGTTAATACCGACATCAGAAGTAAAAGGAAGAAAGGTACTTACCGGAAAGTGGGTCTTCCGTGTCAAGACTAATGCAGATGGATCGTTTGAGAAATTCAAGGCGTGATGGGTCGTCCGCGGGTTCGAGCAGACTTACGGCATCGAATACGAGCTGACTTTCGCTCCGGTCGGTCGACATACAAGTGTCCGCATTCTACTCTGTGTCGCTGCCTGCTGCAATCTCCGACTTCGGCAAATCGACGTGGCAAACGCTTTTCTCTATGCACACGTCGACGCACTCATTCTGGTAGAGTACCCGCACTCGTACACTACCAACCCACCGAGCGTGTGCCGTCTCAGAAAATCGCTTTACGGTATTAAACAGGCACCCCGGCTCTGCCAGCAGTAGCTCCACTCACAGCTTATCACCTCTGGATTTCGACAAATGCCGCATGACCAAGGGATGTATCTTCTAACTGACGGCAGCAACTATATTTTACTCGTCGCCTATGTCGACGATATTCTCTATGTCAGTACGTCTGACTCGCTCGTCGATACCTTCATACTGAAACTACAGAAAAATCTACAGCTTACCGTCTCCGAAACAGTCTCACAGTTTCTTGTTCTAAACATTACCTGCTCACCGACGTCTATTCACCTCACCGCTTCGAAGTACGCAGCCACGTTTGCTGCCCGCTTCAACCTTACTCCTACTGCAGTCTCTACACTGTATCGCTCGCTACCGAATGACTACAAACCGAATACTGCACCATTGAGTCTAACTGGTTTACAGATTTATCAACAGCAGCTAGGCTGTTTACTCTTCTCCGCTGTTACTTGCCGACCAGATCTAGCCTATGCAGCTAGTCAACTCGCTCAGTTCCTACGTCGTCCTGAAGAGGAGCATCAACTCGATCTTCTCCACGTGCTTCAGTATTTTACATCGACACCTGACATCGGTTTAGTCTACAACGTCATCGGTTGTAAAACATTATACCAACACGATTTCGTCGACGCCGATCACGCTGCTGACTCTACTAATCGACGATCGCGTACTGGATTCATCTACCGCCTTGAACCTATCGGGCCTATTTCTTGGAATTCGACGAAGCAGGAGCTGATTGCACTCTCCTCTGCTATTGCTGAATTTATCGCTGTCTGCACAGCAATACATGAAGGACTTTACCTATAGGAAGTCTTGGAAGAAGTGAAGTTGACGACGAGTACTCAGTTTACTCCGCACTGCGACAACCAAAACGCAATTCGCATCGCGCACCAGCCTGGCTTCGTCAACATGACGAAACATATTTCACTGCGATACTTTCTCGTCAATGATGAAGTCGAGAAGGGGAGAATGCGATTGGTCTATTGTTCGACCAACGAAATGGCTGCCGACTTCCTCACGAAGAAGCTGACACGACAGAAGTTTGAGTATTGTAACAAGCTTTGCGGGATCTTCAAGAAGTGACACTATCGACCTTCCAGAAATGAAGGGGAGTATTGTGATATACTTCATACTTAGCATTTTTGTAAGTCGTTTATCGATATATAGTGTCGAATCCTACTGTAGAGAATAAGTCCGTAGGATGACTTCAGCAAATAGCGCTCGTCATGGGGACAGTCATTTCAGTCACGCGAACAATCGCATCTCTTCATTATCATTTAGGGCGCATGGCATAGCGCGATAGTGACGAACAGGTACATTAGCGAACAGGTACTTTCCTAGAACTATAAATCCTTGTTAGGTATGCCTTCCATTATTAACTTTGATTACCCACAAGTTCATGTGCTCAGGTTATTCAACCTTGACTATCATTCTTTTACAAGACTTCCGCTGTCTTACTAGTCTACCATTCCAGTAAAGATCCTAGGTCAACACTTGAGGTTTTCCAAGTGTTCGTGTTTGCACATTCTATACTTAACCTCCTGCAACACCTGTCAAATTATTACAGTTTGTACTCTTGCTGACTGGTCTTCGGACCCCTACCTCGGAGGTTAGACTAGTTGTGCCACCCTGTGCTACATGTTCCTTGCTCAGCGTTGCCCCTTAACTAGCCTAGGGGGTGTGTCAACTTATACATATGTTTATATGTAGAAGTTATAGGCTAAATAGGTTTGTGCTCTTAGAGGGTACAACTCCAACCCTATATCTCCCCTGTTCTCACTTGTTCTAGTTTCATTCTGCTATTCTAACAAAAAAGGTCTTTGCAATCAGAGTGTTGGAAATATCTCAAAGAACTTAAGCGTTTCTGAAGTGTAACACTACACTCGAGGAAGATCACAACGGGTACGCGAGTCAACAGAGGTTACACGAGGGGATGAACAAAGAACGCGAAGGGACTCAAAGGGTCGCAACTGGAGGTTGCGACTGACCATTACAACAGCGCGGATGGTAACCGAAGCGACAATCGAGTCGCTGTGCGACTCGATAACCGCTCCTGCAACTGTATTCTACAACTGCTTTACTTTCCTATTTTCTATATATTGCTGTATGCTTGCTTCTTTAATCAATCACTTGTTCTCATATACTAGTACAAGGGTTCAACTACTCAACTTCCGCTGCACTACTCAAGTCTCATTCTTCAACTGGGACTTAGTCTCTGGAAAGATCCTAAGGGCTTTTCTCAGCCCAACATGGTATGAGAGCTGGTCAGAGACCAAACTCCCAGCAACTGCGCTCTATCTACAATCTGCAATTCAACGACTTCATTGATTACAAGTCATGGACAGCAAGGGCAAGAAAACCTCTACAGGCTCACCCAGCGCCCAAGACACTCAACCCGGCAACTATGGATTGCACACTTCAGGACTGCAAACCGAGAACGGCGCTGCTAAAGAAACAACAGGAAGAGCACCGGAAATGGTGATCCCATCACCCTCTTCAAGCGTGGATCCGAACCTTATGGAAAGGTTCTTCAGCTTCATGTCGCACTTCGACCAGCAGCAGCAAACAAGGACACCTGCGCATTCAACACAGAGCAACGGAGGAAACATGGGATTAGCGCCGATGAGTCTTGACAACTCATCGTTCGGGCGACACAATCAAGCGCCTACCTTTGCGCCTTATCACTCTTCACCGGGGACATTCGAGTTCATGCCGCCCCGTGCCCAACCAACAGCAGCTGCATCACAACAGACACCAAACGAGATTTTGAGTCTCTAGGCGCAGTTTTCACACGTAATCAAGTTACAGACATCCTCACCGTTCAACGGACACGACTTCTTTACCTGGAGCTTTGAGTTTGAGCTGCTGATGGAGGCTGCGCATCTCTTGGGATACTTCAACGGGTCCCTGCCATTTCCAAGCAACGGCACTGCAAAGGAGCAAGAAATATTTACTTATCAGTCGCTGCTGGCGTACACAGTTCTCTTGCGGAACCTATCACCACAAGAACAGCAGAGCATCAGAACGTATCGGAGCTATGGAAACTCCGCGGAACTCGCATGGCATCATCTCAAGTGTCTCTATCAAGCAAACGACAGCGTGACACAAAGCAGACTCATGCAACAACTGACAACAATACAGATGAAGACCGGGGAAAAAGCGATGCAGTATATGAGTCGATGCCAGACCCTCCGCGACCGCCTGCTTCGGTGCGGAGGAACAATCACTGAAGAAAGCTTCGTAACGCTTGTCCTCGCCGGGCTCGGGCCAGAATGGAGAACCACACGCTCGCTTCTTCGCACCCACGGAAGGATCTCGGAGATGCACCTCTGTGCCGAACTTCATGCTGAACAACAGGAGATGGACCTGTTCGAAGAACGACAACCAAGGAAGCACAGCAGTTAGTTTTCTACACTCAACGAAGGAACGACAACAACTACAATCGACGCGGCGAACAAGATCAACGCGACAACAGAGGACTCACCATCGTGCCGCCGTTCTGCCACAACTGTCAAACATCCGGACATTCCAAAGTCAACTGCACACGTCCTCGTGTCTATCGTCCAGTAGACCCACAAGTCGCTTCCACTCAAGAAAGCCATCCAAGGCGTTCTTCCACATCTGCACAAGGGACACCGAACATCATCAACTGCATGGTACACATCGACAATTGCGCACCCGGATCACCACCCACTTACGCGCCAGACGAAGAAGAATTTCCGCCGCCGCGCTCACAAGGACTTCAGGTCAACCCGACATACGCTGCGGTCGCCAACGCCGAACCCACCGGGCGAAACACCTGGTTCTTGGACAACTGCTGCGGTCAACACATGTGTTCTTCCGGACGCTTCGTGCAACGAGAGCGACGCCTCAACCGCGACGTCATCATCACCGTCGCCAACAACGAGAACCTGAAAACAAACAGACAAGGAGTCATTCAGTTACAGTCCATGGAAACAAATGTCATTCTGCAACTCAACAAGGTTCTAATCGTCGACAACTTGGGATACATTCTGCTAAGCGTCAGCCAGCTAATGGCAAAAGGAATTCACCTGGAGTGCGACTCGGACTCCAACGAGTTTCGCCTTTACCACGGGAAGGGCGGCCTCTTCATCGGTCGTGCTCTCCTGAAGTCAGGCGTCTTCGTGTTGGACTTCGTCCCCGACCGCGGTACTGCCGACAGTGATGGCATCGTGTCGTTCGCCGCCTGGACACACCCGCCGGATCTTGACCCCGACTTCAACCCCGACGGATTCTGGTACTCCAACACCATACCTGCAGCAGAAAGAACACAAGCATTAGCAGTCATCAGACAAGAAAGACAAGTACCAGCTATCTCTCCACTCTCCCACACTATCTCTCCACTCTCCCACACTATCTCTCCACTATCTCTCCACTCTCCTACACTATCTCTCCACTCTCCCACACTATCTCTCCACTATCTCTCCACTCTCCCACACTCTCTCTCCACTCTTCCACACAATCTCTCCACTATCTCTCCACTCTGTCACACTATCTCTCCACTCTCCAACACTATCTGTTCACTCTCTCTTCTATCTCACCACTGTCCCACACTATCTCTCCACTCTCCCACACTATCTCTTCACTCTCCCCCACTATCTCTCCACTATCTCATCACTGTCCCACACTATCTCTCCACTCTCCCACACTATCTCTCCACTCTCACACACTATCTCTTCACTCTCTCCATTATCTCACCACTGTCCCACACTATCTCTCCACTCTCCCACACTATCTTTCCACTCTCCCACACTATCTCTCCATTTTCCCACACTATCTCTCCACTCTCACACACTATCTCTTCGCTCTTTCCACTATCTCTCTACTGTCCCACACTATCTCTCCACTCTCCCACACCATCTCTCCACTCTCCCACACTATCTCTCCACTATCTCCCACACTAGTGGAGAGATAGTGTGACAGAGTGGAGAGATAGTGGAGAGATAGTGTGGGAGGGTGGAGAGAGAGTGTGGGAGAGTGGAGAGATAGAGGAGAGATAGTGTGGGAGAGTGGAGAGATAGTGTTGGAGAGTGGAGAGATAGTGGAGACATAGTGGGGGAGAGTGGAGAGATAGTGTGGGAGAGTGGAGAGATAGTGTGGGACAGTGGTGAGATAGTAGAGTTAGTGAAGAGATAGTTTGTAAGAGTGGAGAGATAGTGTGGGAGTGTGGAGAGATGGTGTGGGAGAGTGGAGAGATAGTGTGGGACAGTAGAGAGATAGTGGAGAGAGCGGAGAGATACAGTGTGAGAGTGGAGAGATAGTGTGGGAAATTGGAAAGATAGTGTGGGAGAGTTGAGAGATAGTGTGGGAGAGTGGACAGATTGTGTGGGACAGTGGTGAGATATTGGAGAGAGTGAAGAGATAGTGTGTGAGAGTGGAGAGATAGTGTGGGAGTGTGGAGAGATAGTGTGGGAGAGTGGAAAGATAGTGTGACAGAGTGGAGAGATAGTGGAGAGATAGTGTGGGAGAGTGGAGAGATAGTGTGGGAGAGCGGAGAGATAGTGTGGGACAGTGGTGAGATAGTGGAGAGATAGTGGGGGAGAGTGAAGAGATAGTGTGGGAGAATGGAGAGATAGTGTGGGACAGTGGTGAGATAGTAGAGAGATTGAAGAGATAGTGTTGGAGAGTGGAGAGATAGTGTGACAGAGTGGAGAGATAGTGGAGAGATGGTGTGGGAGAGTGGAGAGAGAGTGTGAGAGAGTGGAGAGATAGTGGAGAGATAGTGTGGGAGAGTGGAGAGATAGTGTGGGACAGTGGTGAGATAGTGGAGAGATAGTGGGGGAGAGTGAAGAGATAGTGTGGGAGAATGGAGAGATAGTGTGGGACAGTGGTGAGATAGTAGAGAGATTGAAGAGATAGTGTTGGAGAGTGGAGAGATAGTGTGACAGAGTGGAGAGATAGTGGAGAGATAGTGTGGGAGAGTGGAGAGAGAGTGTGAGAGAGTGGAGAGATAGTGGAGAGATAGTGTGGGAGAGTGGAGAGATAGTGTTGGAAAGTGGAGAGATAGTGTGGGACAGTAAAGAGATAGTGGAGAGATAGTGTGGGAGAGAGAAGAGATAGTGTGTGAGAGTGGAGAGATAGTGTGGGAGTGTGGAGAGATAGTGTGGGAGAGTGGAAAGATAGTGTGACAGAGTGGAGAGATAGTGGAGAGATAGTGTGGGAGAGTGGAGAGATAGTGAGGGAGAGCGGAGAGATAGTGTGGGAGAGTGGAGAGATAGTATGGGAGAGTGGAGAGATAGTGTGGGAGTGTAGAGAGATGGTGTGGGAGAGTGGAAAGATAGTGTGACAGAGTGGAGAGATAGTGGAGAGATAGTGTGGGAGAGTGGAGAGATAGTGTGGGAGAGTGGAGGGATAGTGTGGGACAGTAGAGAGATAGTGGAGAGACAGTGTGGGAGAGTGGAGAGATAGTGTGGGAGAGTGGAGAGATAGTGGAGAGATAGTGGGGGAGAGTGGAGAGATAGTGTGGGAGAGTGGAGAGATAGTGTGGGACAGTGGTGAGATAGTAGAGAGAGTGAAGAGATAGTGTGTGACAGTGGAGAGATAGTGTGGGAAAGTGGAGAGATAGTGTGGGACAGTAGAGAGATAGTGGAGAGATAGTGTGGGACAGTGGACAGATAGTGTGGGAAAGTGGAGAGATAGTGTGGGACAGTGGAGAGATAGTGGAGAGAGCGGAGAGATAGTGTGTGAGAGTGGAAAGATAGTGTGGGAAATTGGAGAGATACTGTGGGAGAGTGGAGAGATAGTGTGGGAGAGTGGAGAGATAGTGTGGGACAGTGGTGATTAGTGGAGAGAGTGAAGAGATAGTGTGTGAGAGAGGAGAGATACTGTGGGAGTGTGGAGAGATAGTGTGGGAGAGTGGAAAGATAGTGTGACAGAGTGGAGAGATAGTGGAGAGATAGTGTGGGAGAGTGGAGAGATAGTGTGGGAGAGTGGAGAGATAGTGCGGGAGAGTGGAGAGATAGTGTGGGAGAGTGGAGAGATAGTGTGGGAGATTGGAGAGACAGTGCGGCAGAGTGGAGAGATAGTGTGGAAGAGTGGAGAGATAGTGTGGGAGAGTGGAGAGATGGTGTGGGAGAGTGGAGAGATAGTGCGGGAGAGTGGAGAGATAGTGTGGGACAGTGGAGAGATAGTGGAGAGAGCAGAGAGGTAGTGTGTGAGAGTGGAGAGATAGTGTGGGAAATTGGAGAATTAGTGTGGGAGAGTGGAGAGATAGTATGGGAAAGTGGTGAGATAGTGGAGAGATAGTGTGGGAGAGTGGAGAGATAGTGTGGGAGAGTGAAGAGATAGTGTGGGAGAGTGGAGAGATAGTGTGGGATAGTAGAGAGTTAGTGGAGAGATAGTGTGGGAGAGAGAAGAGATCGTGTGTGAGAGTGGAGATATAGTGTAGGAGTGTGGAGAGATAGTGTGGGAGGTTGGAGAGATAGTGTGACAGAGTGGAGAGATAGTGGAGAGATTGTGTGGGAGAGTGGAGAGACAGTGTGGGAGAGTGGAGAGATAGTGGAGAGATAGTGTGCGAGAGTGGAGAGATAGTGTGGGAGAGTGTAGAGATGGTGTGGGAGAGTGGAGAGATAGTGTGGGACAGTGGTGAGATAGTGGAGAGATAGTGGGGGAGAGTGAAGAGATAGTGTGGGAGAATGGAGAGATAGTGTGGGACAGTGGTGAGATAGTAGAGAGATTGAAGAGATAGTGTTGGAGAGTGGAGAGATAGTGTGACAGAGTGGAGAGATAGTGGAGAGATAGTGTGGGAGAGTGGAGAGAGAGTGTGAGAGAGTGGAGAGATAGTGGAGAGATAGTGTGGGAGAGTGGAGAGATAGTGTTGGAAAGTGGAGAGATAGTGTGGGACAGTAAAGAGATAGTGGAGAGATAGTGTGGGAGAGAGAAGAGATAGTGTGTGAGAGTGGAGAGATAGTGTGGGAGTGTGGAGAGATAGTGTGGGAGAGTGGAAAGATAGTGTGACAGAGTGGAGAGATAGTGGAGAGATAGTGTGGGAGAGTGGAGAGATAGTGTGGGAGAGCGGAGAGATAGTGTGGGAGAGTGGAGAGATAGTGTGGGAGAGTGGAGAGATAGTGTGGGAGTGTAGAGAGATGGTGTGGGAGAGTGGAAAGATAGTGTGACAGAGTGGAGAGATAGTGGAGAGATAGTGTGGGAGAGTGGAGAGATAGTGTGGGAGAGTGGAAAGATAGTGTGACAGAGTGGAGAGATAGTGGAGAGACAGTGTGGGAGAGTGGAGAGATAGTGTGGGAGAGTGGAAAGATAGTGGAGAGATAGTGGGGGAGAGTGGAGAGATAGTGTGGGAGAGTGGAGAGATAGTGTGGGACAGTGGTGAGATAGTAGAGAGAGTGAAGAGATAGTGTGTGACAGTGGAGAGATAGTGTGGGAAAGTGGAGAGATAGTGTGGGACAGTAGAGAGATAGTGGAGAGATAGTGTGGGACAGTGGACAGATAGTGTGGGAAAGTGGAGAGATAGTGTGGGACAGTGGAGAGATAGTGGAGAGAGCGGAGAGATAGTGTGTGAGAGTGGAAAGATAGTGTGGGAAATTGGAGAGATACTGTGGGAGAGTGGAGAGATAGTGTGGGAGAGTGGAGAGATAGTGTGGGACAGTGGTGATTAGTGGAGAGAGTGAAGAGATAGTGTGTGAGAGAGGAGAGATACTGTGGGAGTGTGGAGAGTGGAAAGATAGTGTGACAGAGTGGAGAGATAGTGGAGAGATAGTGTGGGAGAGTGGAGAGATAGTGTGGGAGAGTGGAGAGATAGTGCGGGAGAGTGGAGAGATAGTGTGGGAGAGTGGAGAGATAGTGTGGGAGATTGGAGAGACAGTGCGGAAGAGTGGAGAGATAGTGTGGAAGAGTGGAGAGATAGTGTGGGAGAGTGGAGAGATGGTGTGGGAGAGTGGAGAGATAGTGCGGGAGAGTGGAGAGATAGTGTGGGACAGTGGAGAGATAGTGGAGAGAGCAGAGAGGTAGTGTGTGAGAGTGGAGAGATAGTGTGGGAAATTGGAGAATTAGTGTGGGAGAGTGGAGAGATAGTATGGGAAAGTGGTGAGATAGTGGAGAGATATTGTGGGAGAGTGGAGAGATAGTGTGGGAGAGTGAAGAGATAGTGTGGGAGAGTGGAGAGATAGTGTGGGATAGTAGAGAGATAGTGGAGAGATAGTGTGGGAGAGAGAAGAGATCGTGTGTGAGAGTGGAGATATAGTGTAGGAGTGTGGAGAGATAGTGTGGGAGGTTGGAGAGATAGTGTGACAGAGTGGAGAGATAGTGGAGAGATTGTGTGGGAGAGTGGAGAGACAGTGTGGGAGAGTGGAGAGATAGTGGAGAGATAGTGTGCGAGAGTGGAGAGATAGTGTGGGAGAGTGTAGAGATGGTGTGGGAGAGTGGAGAGACAGTGTGGGACAGTAGAGAGATAGTGGAGAGATAGTGTGGGAAATTAGAGAGATAGTGTGGGAGAGTGGAGAGATAGTGTGGGAGAGTGGAGAGATAGTGTGGGAAAGTGGAGAGATAGTGTGGGACAGTAGAGAGATAGTGGAAAGATGGTGTGGGAGAGTGGAGAGATAGTGTGAGAGAGTGGAGAGATAGTGGAGAGAGCGGAGAGATAGTGTGTGAGAGTGGAGAGATAGTGTGGGAAAGTGGAGAGATAGTGTGGGACAGTAGAGAGATAGTGGAGAGATAGTGTGGGACAGTGGACAGATAGTGTGGGAAAGTGGAGAGATAGTGTGGGACAGTGGAGAGATAGTGTTGGAGAGTGGAGAGATAGTGTTGGAGATTGGAGAGAGTGTGGGAGAGGGGAGAGATTGTGTGGGAGAGTGGAGAGATAGTGTGGGAGAGTGGAGAGATAGTGTGACAGAGTGGAGAGATAGTGGAGAGATAGTGTGGGAGAGTGGAGAGATAGTGTGACAGAGTGGAGAGATAGTGGAGCGATAGTGTGGGAGAGTGGAGAGATAGTGTGGGAGAGTGAAGAGATGATGTGGGAGAGTGGAGAGATAGTGTGGGACAGTAGATAGATAGTGGAGAGATAGTGTGGGAGAGTGGAGAGATAGTGTGGGACAGTGGAGAGATAGTGGAGAGAGCGGAGAGATTGTGTGTGAGAGTGGAGAGATAGTGAGGGAATTTGGAGAGATAGTGTGGGAGAGTAGAGAGATAGTGTGGGAGAGTGGAGAGATAGTATGGGAAAGTGGTGAGATAGTGGAGAGATAGTGTGGGAGAGTGGAGAGATAGTGTGGGAGAGTGAAGAGATAGTGTGGGAGAGTGGAGAGATAGTGTGGGATAGTAGAGAGATAGTGGAGAGATAGTGTGGGAGAGAGAAGAGATCGTGTGTGAGAGTGGAGATATAGTGTAGGAGTGTGGAGAGATAGTGTGGGAGGTTGGAGAGATAGTGTGACAGAGTGGAGAGATAGTGGAGAGATTGTGTGGGAGAGTGGAGAGACAGTGTGGGAGAGTGGAGAGATAGTGGAGAGATAGTGTGCGAGAGTGGAGAGATAGTGTGGGAGAGTGTAGAGATGGTGTGGGAGAGTGGAGAGACAGTGTGGGACAGTAGAGAGATAGTGGAGAGATAGTGTGGGAAATTGGAGAGATAGTGTGGGAGAGTGGAGAGATAGTGTGGGAGAGTGGAGAGATAGTGTGGGAAAGTGGAGAGATAGTGTGGGACAGTAGAGAGATAGTGGAAAGATGGTGTGGGAGAGTGGAGAGATAGTGGAGAGATACTGTGGGAGAGTGGAGAGATAGTGTGGGAGAGTGGAGAGATAGTGTGGGAGAGTGGAGAGATTGTGTGGGTCAGTAGAGAGATAGTGGAGAGATAGTTTGGGAGAATGGAGAGGTAGTGTGGGAGAGTGGAGAGATAGTGTGGGAGAGTGGAGAGATAGTGTGCCAGAGTGGAGAGATAGTGGAGAGATAGTGTGGGAGAGTGGAGAGATAGTGTGGAAGAGTGGAGAGATAGTGTGACAGAGTGGAAAGATAGTGGAGAGATAGTGTGGGAGAGTGGAGAGATAGTGTGGGAGAGTGGAGAGATTGTGTGGGAGAGTGGAAAGATAGTGTAGGAGAGTGGAGAGATAGTGTGGGTCAGTAGAGAGATAGTGGAGAGATAGTGTGGGAGAGTGGAGAGGTAGTGTGGGAGAGTGGAGAGATAGTGTTGGAGAGTGAAGAGATAGTTTGACAGAGTGGAGAGATACTGGAGAGATAGTGTGGGAGAGTGGAGAGATAGTGTAAGAGAGTGGAGAGATAGTGTGGAAGAGTGGAGAGATAGTGGTGGAGAGTGGAGAGATAGTGTGAATATGTGGAGAGATAGTGTGGGAGAGTGGACAGATAGTGTGGGAGACTGGAGAGATAGTGTAGGACAGTGGTGAGATAGTGGAGAGAGTGGAGAGATAGTGTGTCAGAGTGGAGAGATAGTGTGGGATTGTGGAGAGATAGTGTGGGAGAGTGGAGAGATAGTGTGATAGAGTGGAGATATAGTGGAGAGATAGTGTGGGAGAATGGAGAGATAGTGTGGGAGAGTGGAGAGATAGTGTGGGACAGTGGTGAGGTAGTGAAGAGAGTGGAGAGATAGTGTGTGAGAGTGGAGAGATAGTGTGGGAGAGTGGAAAGATAGTGTGGGAGAGTGGAGAGATAGTGTGGGAGAGTGGAGAGATAGTGTGGGAGAGTGGAGAGATGGTGTGGGAGAGTGGAGAGATAGTGCGGGAGAGTGGAGAGATAGTGTGGGACAGTAGAGAGAGAGTGGAGAGAGCGGAGAGATAGTGTGTGAGAGTGGAGAGATAGTGTGGGAAATTGGAGAGATAGTGTGGGAGAGTGGAGAGATAGTGTGGGAGAGTGGAGAGATAGTGTGGGACAGTGGTGAGATAGTGTGGGAGAGTGGAAAGATAGTGTGGGAGAGTGGAGAGATAGTGTGGGAGAGTGGAAAGATAGTGTGACAGAGTGGAGAGATAGTGCAGAGATAGTGTGGGAGAGTGGAGAGATAGTGTGGGAGAGTGGAGAGATAGTGGAGAGATAATGTGGGAGAGTGGAGAGATAGTGTGAGAAAGTGGAGAGGTAGTGTGGGATAGTGGAGAGATAGTGTGGGAGTGTGGAGAGATAGTGTGGGAGAGTGGAGAGATAGTGTGGGACAGTAGAGAGATAGTGGAGAGATAGTGTGGGAGAGAGAAGAGATAGTGTGACAGAGTGGAGAGATAGTGTTGGAGAGTGGAGAGATAGTGTGGGAGAGTGGAGAGATTGTGTGGGAGTGTGGAGAGATAGTGTGGGAGAGTAGAGAGATAGTGGAGAGATAGTGTGGGAGAGAGAAGAGATAGTGTGACAGAGTGGAGAGATAGTGTGGGAGAGTGGAGAGATAGTGGAGAGAAAATGTGGGAGAGTGGAGAGATAGTGGGGGGGAGTGGGGAGATAGTGTGAGAAAGTGGAGAGGTAGTGTGGGAGAGTGGAGAGATAGTGTGGGAGTGTGGAGAGATAGTGTGGGAGAGTGGAGAGATAGTGTGGGACAGTAGAGAGATAGTGGAGAGATAGTGTGGGAGAGAGAAGAGATAGTGTGACAGAGTGGAGAGATAGTGTTGGAGAGTGGAGAGATAGTGTGGGAGAGTGGAGAGATTGTGTGGGAGTGTGGAGAGATAGTGTGGGAGAGTAGAGAGATAGTGTGGGAGAGTAGAGAGATAGTGTGGGAGTGTGGAGAGATAGTGTGGGAGTGTGGAGAGATAGTGTGGGAGAGTGGAGAGACAGTGTGGGAGAGTGGAGAGATAGTGGAGAGATAGTGTGGGAGAGTGGAGAGATAGTGTGGGATAGTGGAGAGATAGTGGAGAGAGCGGAGAGATTGTGTGTGAGAGTGGGGAGATAGTGTGGGAAATTGGAGAGATAGTGTGGAAGAGTGGAGAGATAGTGTGGGAGAGTAGAGAGATAGTGTGGGACAGTGGAGAGATAGTAGAGAGAGTGAAGAGATAGTGTGGGAGAGTGGAAAGGTAGTGTGGGAGAGTGGAGAGATTGTGGAGAGATAGTGTGGGAGAGTGGAGATATAGTGTGGGAGAGTGGAGAGATGGTGTGGGAGAGTGGAAAGATAGTGCGGGAGAGTGGAGAGATAGTGTGGGACAGTGGAGAGAGAGTGGAGAGAGCGGAGAGATAGTGTGTGAGAGTGGAGAGATAGTGTGGGAAATTGGAGAGATAGTGTGGGAGAGTGGAGAGATAGTGTGGGACAGTAGAGAGATAGTGGAGAGATAGTGTGGGAGAGTGGAGAGATAGTGTGGGATAGTGGAGAGATAGTGGAGAGAGCGGAGAGATTGTGTGTGAGAGTGGGGAGATAGTGTGGGAAATTGGAGAGATAGTGTGGAAGAGTGGAGAGATAGTGTGGGAGAGTAGAGAGATAGTGTGGGACAGTGGAGAGATAGTAGAGAGAGTGAAGAGATAGTGTGGGAGAGTGGAAAGGTAGTGTGGGAGAGTGGAGAGATTGTGGAGAGATAGTGTGGGAGAGTGGAGATATAGTGTGGGAGAGTGGAGAGATGGTGTGGGAGAGTGGAAAGATAGTGCGGGAGAGTGGAGAGATAGTGTGGGACAGTGGAGAGAGAGTGGAGAGAGCGGAGAGATAGTGTGTGAGAGTGGAGAGATAGTGTGGGAAATTGGAGAGATAGTGTGGGAGAGTGGAGAGATAGTGTGGGAGAGTGGAGAGATAGTGTGGGACAGCGGTGAGATAGTGGAAAGAGTGAAGAGATAGTGTGTGAGAGTGGAGAGATAGTGTGGGAGTGTGGAGAGATAGTGTGGGAGAGTGGAAAGATAGTGTGACAGAGTGGAGAGATAGTGCAGAGATAGTGTGGGAGAGTAGAGAGATAGTGTGGGAGAGTGGAGAGATAGTGTGGGAGAGTGGAGAGATAGTGGAGAGATAATGTGGGAGAGTGGAGAGATAGTGGGGGAGAGTGGAGAGATAGTGTGAGAAAGTGGAGAGGTAGTGTGGGAGAGTGGAGAGATAGTGTGGGAGTGTCGAGAGATAGTGTGGGAGAGTGGTGAGATAGTGTGGGACAGTAGAGAGATAGTGGAGAGATAGTGTGGGAGAGGGAAGAGATAGTGTGACAGAGTGGAGAGATAGTGTTGGAAAGTGGAGAGATAGTGTGGGAGAGTGGAGAGATTGTGTGGGAGTGTGGAGAGACAGTGTGGGAGAGTAGAGAGATAGTGTGGGAGAGTAGAGAGATAGTGTGGGAGTGTGGAGACATAGTGTGGGAGTGTGGAGGGATAGTATGGGTGGTTGAAGTGATAGTGTGACAGAGTGGAGAGATAGTGGAGAGATAGTGTGGGAGAGTGGAGAGACAGTGTGGGAGAGTGGAGAGATAGTGGAGAGATAGTGTGGGAGAGCGAAGAGATGGTGTGGGAGAGTGGAGAGATAGTGTGGGACAGTAGAGAGATAGTGGAGAGATAGTGTGGGAGAGTGGAGAGATAGTGTGGGACAGTGGAGAGATAGTGGAGAGAGCGGAGAGATTGTGTCTGAGAGTGGGGAGATAGTGTGGGAAATTGGAGAGATAGTGTGGGAGAGTGGAGAGATAGTGTGGGAGACTAGAGAGATAGTGTGGGACAGTGTTGAGATAGTGGAGAGAGTGAAGAGATAGTGTGTGAGAGTGGAGAGATAGTGTGGGAGTGTGGAGAGATAGTGTGGGAGAGTGGAGAGATAGTGTGACAGAGTGGAGAGATAGTGGAGAGATAGTGTGGGAGAGTGGAGAGATAGTGTGGGAGAGTGGAGAGATAGTGGAGAGATAGTGGGGGAGAGTGGAGAGATAGTGTGGGAGAGTGGAGAGATAGTGTGGGACAGTGGTGAGATAGTGGAGAGAGTGAAGAGATACTGTGTGAGAGTGGAAAGATAGTTTGGGAGTGTGGAGAGATAGTGTGGGAGAGTGGAGAGATAGAGTGACAGAGTGGAGAGATAGTGGAGAGATAGTGTGGGTGAGTGGAGAGAGAGTGTGGGGGAGTGGAGAGATACTGGAGAGATAGTGTGGGAGAGTGGAGAGATAGTGTGGGAGAGTGGAGCGATAGTGTGGGAAAGTGGAGAGGTAGTGTGGGAGAGTGGAGAGATAGTGTGGGAGAGTGAAGAGATTGTGTGGGAGAGTGGAGAGATAGTGTGTGAGAGTGGAGAGATAGTGTGGGAGAGTAGAGAGATAGTGTGGGAGCGTGGAGAGGTAGTGTGGGAGAGTGGAGAGATAGTGTGGGACAGTGGTGAGATAGTGGAGAGAGTGAAGAGATAGTGTGTGAGAGTGGAGAGATAGTGTGATAGAGTGGAGAGATAGTGGAGAGATAGTGTGGGAGAGAGGAGAGATAGTGTGGGAGAGTGGAGAGATAGTGGAGAAAGAGTGGGGGAGAGTGGAGAGATAGTGTAGGAGAGTGGAGAGATAGTGTGGGAGTGTGGAGAGATACTATGGGAGAGTGGAAAGATAGTGTGATAGAGTGGAGAGATAGTGGAAAGATAGTGTGGGAGAGAGGAGAGATAGTGTGGGAGAGTGGAGAGATAGTGGAGAAAGAGTGGGGGAGAGTGGAGAGATAGTGTAGGAGAGTGGAGAGATAGTGTGACAGAGTGGAGAGATAGTGGAGAGATAGTGTGGGAGAGTGGAGAGATAGTGTGGGAGAGTGGAGAGAAAGTGTGGGAGAGTGGAGAGATTGTGTGGGAGTGTGGAGAGATAGTGTGGGAGAGTGGAGAGATAGTGGAGGGATAGTGTGGGAGGGAGGAGAGATAGTGTGGGAGAGTGGAGAGATAGTGGAGAAAGAGTGGGGGAGAGTGGAGAGATAGTGTAGGAAAGTGGAGAGATAGTATGACAGAGTGGAGAGATAGTGGAGAGATAGTGTGGGAGAGTGGAGAGATAGTGTGGGAGAGTGGAGAGGTAGTGTGGGAGAGTGGAGAGATAGTGTGGGAGAGTGGAGAGATGGTGTTGGAGAGTGGAGAGAGAGTGTGGGGGAGTGGAGAGATACTGGAGAGATAGTGTGGGAGGGTGGAGAGATAGTGTGGGAGAGTGGAGCGTTAGTGTGGGAAAGTGGAGAGGTAGTGTGGGTGAGTGGAGAGATAGTGTGGGAGACTGAAGAGATTGTGTGGGAGAGTGGAGAGATAGTGTGTGAGAGTGGAGAGATAGTGTGGGAGAGTAGAGAGATAGTGTGGGAGTGTGGAGAGGTAGTGTGGGAGAGTGGAGAGATAGTGTGGGACAATGGTGAGATAGTGGAGAGAGTGAAGAGATAGTGTGTGAGAGTGGAGAGATAGTGTGGGAGTGTGGAGAGATAGTATGGGAGAGTGGAAAGATAGTGTGATAGAGTTGAGAGATAGTGGAGAGATAGTGTGGGAGAGAGGAGAGATAGTGTGGGAGAGTGGAGAGATAGTGGAGAAAGAGTGGGGGAGAGTGGAGAGATAGTGTAGGAGAGTGGAGAGATAGTGTGACAGAGTGGAGAGATAGTTGAGAGATAGTGTGGGAGAGTGGAGAGATAGTGTGGGAGAGTTGAGAGTAAGTGTGGGAGAGTGGAGAGATTGTGTGGGAGTGTGGAGAGATAGTGTGGGAGAGTGGAGAGATAGTGTGACAGAGTGGAGAGATAGTGGAGAGATAGCGTGGGAGATTGGAGAGATAGTGTGGGAGAGTGGAGAGATAGTGTGGGAGAGTGGAAAGATAGTGTAGGAGAGTGGAGAGATAGTATGGGTCAGTAGAGAGATAATGGAGAGATAGTGTGGGAGAGTTGAGAGTTAGTGTGGGAGAGTGGAGAGATTGTGTGGGAGTGTGGAGAGATAGTGTGGGAGAGTGGAGAGGTAGTGTGGGAGAGTGGAGAGGTAGTGTGGGAGAGTGGAGAGATAGTGTGGGAGAGTGGAGAGATGGTGTTGGAGAATGAAGAGATAGTGTGAAAGAGTGGAGAGATAGTGGAGAGATAGTGTGGGAGAGTGGAGAGATAGTGTGGGAGAGTGGAGAGATAGTGTGGGACAGTGGTGAGATTGTGGAGAGAGTGGAGAGATAGTGTGTCAGAGTGGAGAGATAGTGTGGGAGAGTTGAGAGTTAGTGTGGGAGAGTGGAGAGATTGTGTGGGAGTGTGGAGAGATAGTGTGGGAGAGTGGAGAGGTAGTGTGGGAGAGTGGAGAGGTAGTGTGGGAGAGTGGAGAGATAGTGTGGGAGAGTGGAGAGATGGTGTTGGAGAATGAAGAGATAGTGTGAAAGAGTGGAGAGATAGTGGAGAGATAGTGTGGGAGAGTGGAGAGATAGTGTGGGAGAGTGGAGAGATAGTGTGGGACAGTGGTGAGATTGTGGAGAGAGTGGAGAGATAGTGTGGGTCAGTAGAGAGATAATGGAGAGATAGTGTGGGAGAGTGGAGAGGTAGTGTGGGAGAGTGGAGAGAGTGTGTGGGAGAGTGGAGAGAAAGTGTGGGAGAGTGGAGAGATAGTGTGACAGAGTGGAGAGATAGTGGAGAGATAGTGTGGGAGAGTGGAGAGATAGTGTGGGAGAGTGGAGAGATATTGTGGGACAGTGGTGAGATTGTAGAAAGAGTGAAGAGAGTGTGGGAGAGTGGAGAGATAGTGTGGGAGAGTGGAGAGATAGTGGAGAGATAGTGAAGAGATAGTGGAGAGATAGTGGAGAGTTAGTGGAGAGATAGTGGAGAGATAGTGTGGGACAGTAGAGAGACAGTGGAGAGATAGTGTGGGAGAGAGAAGAGATAGTGTGTGAGAGTGGAGAGATAGTGTGGGAGTGTGGAGAGATAGTGTGGGAGGTTGGAGAGATTGTGTGACAGAGTGGAGAGATAGTGGAGAGATAGTGTGGGAGAGTGGAGAGACTGTGTGGGAGAGAGGAGAGATAGCAGAGAGATAGTGTGGGAGAGTGGAGAGATAGTGTGGGAGAGTGGAGAGATGGTGTGGGAGAGTGGAGAGATAGTGTGGGACAGTTGAGAGATAGTGGACAGATAGTGTGGGAGAGTGGAGAGATAGTGTGACAGAGTGGAGAGATAGTGGAGAGATAGTGTGGGAGAGTGGAGAGATAGTGTGGGAGAGTGGAGAGATATTGTGGGACCGTGGTGAGATTGTAGAAAGAGTGAAGAGATAGTGTGGGAGAGTGGAGAGATAGTGTGGGAGAGTGGAGAGATAGTGGAGAGATAGTGAAGAGATAGTGGAGAGATAGTGGAGAGTTAGTGGAGAGATAGTGGAGAGATAGTGTGGGACAGTAGAGAGACAGTGGAGAGATAGTGTGGGAGAGAGAAGAGATAGTGTGTGAGAGTGGAGAGATAGTGTGGGAGTGTGGAGAGATAGTGTGGGAGGTTGGAGAGATTGTGTGACAGAGTGGAGAGATAGTGGAGAGATAGTGTGGGAGAGTGGAGAGACTGTGTGGGAGAGAGGAGAGATAGCAGAGAGATAGTGTGGGAGAGTGGAGAGATAGTGTGGGAGAGTGGAGAGATGGTGTGGGAGAGTGGAGAGATAGTGGTGGGACAGTTGAGAGATAGTGGACAGATAGTGTGGGAGAGTGGAGAGATAGTGTGGGAGAGTTGAGAGATAGTGTGGGACAGTGGAGAGATAGTGGAGAGAGCGGAGAGATAGTGTGTGAGAGTGGAGAGATAGTGTGGGAGAGTGGAGAGATAGTGTGGGACAGTGGTGAGATAGTGGAGAGAGTGAAGAGATAGTGTGTGAGAGTGGAGATATAGTGTGGGGAGTGTGGAGAGATAGTGTGGGAGAGTGGAAAGATAGTGTGACAGAGTGGAGAGATAGTGGAGAGATAGTGTGGGAGAGTGGAGAGATATTGTGGGAGAGTGGAGAGATAGTGTGGGAGAGTGGAAGAGATAGTGGTGAGAATAGTGTGGGAGAGTGGAGAGATTAGTGTGGGAGAGTGAAGAGATAGTGTGGGAAAGTGGAGAGATTGTGGGGGACAGTAGAGAGATAGTGGAGAGATAGTGTGGGAAGAGTGGAGAGAAAGTGTGTGAGAGTGGAGAGATATTGTGGGAGTGTGGGAGACAGTGTGGGAGAGTGGAGAGATTTTGTGGGAGAGTGGAGAGATTGTGTGGGAGAGTGGTGAGATAGTTTGGGAGAGTGGAGAGATAGTGTGGGACCAGTGGTGAGATAGTGGAGAGAGTGAAGAGATAGTGTGTGAGAGTGGAGAGATAGTGTGGGAGTGTGGAGAGATAGTGTGGGAGTGCAGAGAGATAGTGTGGGAGAGTGGGAGAGATAGTGTGACAGAGTGGAGAGATAGTGGAGAGATAGTGTGGGAGAGTGGAGAGATGGTGCGTGGAGAGTGGAGAGAAAGTGTGGGACAGTGTAGAGAGATAGTGGAGGAGATAGTGTGGGAGAGTGGAGAGATAGTGTGGAGAGTGGAGAGATAGTGTGGGACAGTGGAGAGATAGTGGAGAGAGCGGAGAGATGTGTGTGTGAGAGTGGGGAGATAGTGTGGGACAGTGGTGAGATAGTGGAGAGAGTGAAGCGATAGTGTGTGAGAGTGGAGAGATAGTGTGGGGTGTGGAGAGATAGTGTGGGAGAGTGGAAAGATAGTGTGACAGAGTGGAGAGATAGTGGAGAGATAGTGTGGGAGAGTGGAGAGATATTGTGGGAGAGTGGAGAGATAGTGTGGGAGAGTGGGAGAGATAGTGGTGAGATAGTGTGGAGAGTGGAGAGATAGTGTGGGAGAGTGAAGAGATAGTGTGGGAAAGTGGAGATTGTGGGGACAGTAGAGAGATAGTGGAGAGATAGTGTGGGAGAGTGGAGAGATAGTG